>JABJVR010048744.1:940-23669 GCA_025773905.1 Chitala chitala | reverse complement strand
AGTGGGCTGTATCGGTGATGGCCCCCTGTATGAGTGGGCTGTATCGGTGATGGCCCCCTGTATGAGTGGGCTGTATCAGTGATGGCCCCCTGTATGAGTGGGCTGTATCAGTCATGGCCTCCCCACCTACAGCTGATGTGTGGGCAGCTTTCTAGGGCACTGTGGCTGCTATAGCCCCAACATGGTGGAGGAGATCCCTATATTCTATTGTGGAGCACTTTAGGTGTCTTGAAAAGCACAATGCAAATGTGATGTTAATTATTGTTATTATTTTATTAATTTTATTATTGTGTGCAGTTTGTCCTTTCTGCTTTATGTCTTGAGCAGCCAAACTGCAGAGCATGACCTGCCAGGGCCTTACATGCAGCACACCGGTTTTAACCATTTGTATCTTTAGCCTTAAGCTCGGATGTCCATGAGATAATTAACCAGTATTGATTATATAGTGTAATGATTTGCATTTTGCTTTTTACCTCCCTGAGACTGTGCCTGTCTAGGATGCATGTGATTCACTGGGACAATGCGGACGCAGACGGACCGGATTTTCTTTCTGTTTTCTTCCCCTTCAGGAGAGTCTTGAGGACATAAACAGGGCGCTGGACCATGGCTACCCCACCTGCACCCAGGCAAAACTTCTGGACCGAAGGCAGAGGTGCTTACAGCACATTCAGGAGGCAGCAGGAGGGAAGAGCGATGACAAGGGCAGAGAGGGAGAGGGAGTGGGGCCGGCCCCAGGGTTAGCATCACGTCCCCGCATAAGCCCTTCAGTCGGCCTGAGATTCAGCCCTGAGAAGGGGAGACACCTGGTGGCCAGTGACAGTATAGGAGCCGGTGAAGTCCTGCTAGAGGAAAGAGCATTTGTATGTGTGTTGATTCCAGGAGCAGGTGCAGGTCTCAAGGCAGGCGGGTGCTCGGAGACTGAGGCAGCCGAGGAGGGACTGTTTGGGACAGAGGACAGACACTGCCATCTCTGCCTGCAGACGTGCACAAACCCAGTGCCCTGTGGGGGCTGCAGCTTCACCCGCTACTGCAATGAGGACTGCCAGCTGCAGGCATGGCAGAGGCACCATCACTGGGAGTGCTCATTTGGGGGAGAGCTGCGTGCTGCAGGGGTCCTGGCTCACCTGGCACTGAGGGTGGCAACCAAGGCAGGATGGGAGGAGGTTCAGAGGGCAAGAGGGGCAGTGACAGACAATGTGCAGATGCCCAGAAAGGGCAGCTCCTGTACGAATACAGTAGAGACAACAGACAGGCAGGGCAAGTCAGCCAAGTCTGGAGGCCAGAAGATGACTCCAAAGCAGGACTCCAAAGACATCCCAGGCCAGCAGCTAGATGGTTCCTACCTGTGCATGTATCACCTGCTTCCACACATACATGAGCACACGCCGACCCTGCGTTTCCTTTGTGCTGTCACCGTGACAACACTCTGCCAAAGACTCCAGGAGGCTGGCGCACTAACTGCATTGTGGAGCCGAGGAGATTGCAAAACTAATAGAAACAGCAATGAAGAGTGTGGAGGCTGGTCTCCAGAGCTGAGCATGCTGGGAACTGTAGTTTTGAGGCATTTTCTTCAACTACGATGCAATGCCCAGGCTGTGACAGTCCTGAGAGACTCTGGTGAGAAACTGATGGTCAGCAGGGAAACAATAAATGCTTTGATCTACATGTGGAAGACAGAGTTTGTTTACATGAAAAGCCTCTGTGTGCTTTGTCCCCTTTCCTGCAGGGCGTCCTCAGTCTTCTGTGTGTTCGGTGCAGGAGGTCCGTGTGGCCACAGCAGTGTTTCCAACACTAAGCATGCTGAACCACTCCTGCCGCCCCAACACCAGCATCACATTCAGACTAGGGTCTCCCGTGTCCCGTCGGTCCCAGCCTGGCGCTGCCCCTCGTGATGTCACGGTCACTGTTCGTGCTGCCCAGAGTGTTGGGGCTCAACAGGAGCTCCAACACTGTTATGGTGAGAAGACTTTCCTTGTCTGGCCTGACCCTGATGTGGCCGTGGTCTCTGTCTGATGCGGCTGCAGTCTCCTTCCCTCTCCTTTTCCCTCACACTTCTTCTGTCCCCCTCATTCCCTTTCACTCTCCTTTCCAATCTTTTTGCTCTTTTCCTCCCTCTCTCCTTTCTCTTCTCTTCTTCTCTTTTTCTCCCTCACTCCTTCCTTCTTTTCTTCTCTCTTTTTCTCCCTCACTACTTCCCTCTTCTTCTCTTTTTCTCCCTCAATCTCCTTCCCTCTCTCCTTCTCTTTTTCTCCCTCACTCTCCTTCCCTCTCTTTTTCTCCCTCTCTCTTTCCCTCTCTCCTTCTCTCTCTTTTTCTCCTTCACTCTCCTTTCCTCTGTCCTTTCCCCTCTCCTCTCTTTTTCTCCCTCACTGTCCTTCTCTCTCTCCTTCTGTTTTCCTCTGTTTCCCAACCTCACTGTTGCTGTGTGCTCTAGGTCCTCACTGCAGCCGATTTTCTGTGTCGGTGCGACGGCGCCTCCTGCAGGATCAGTACTTCTTCCTTTGCCGGTGTGACGGCTGCTTGCAGGAGCTGGGTTCAGAGAGCAGAGGTCAGGGTGCGACAGCAGATTCAGGACTGCAGTGTGTGCAGTGTGGATCAGCACTTCAGGTGAGCTGTGGTGTCTTATGTAGTCATGTATGTGAGTGTGCGTGCCCATGCAGTAACAGGTGTGACCATCTGCAGCACGGCGAGCATGCCTTCCTGTGTACTCGGACCAGCTGTGGGTCCCAGGTGTCACATGTGGAGGTGAAGCAAAGGCTGCAGGAGCTGCAGGAGCAACTGGGTCGGGCCAGGCGTCTCATTGAGGAGGAGCGGCCAGGTGGGGGCTGTCTGCCTGCGTGTGTGTGTGTGTGTGTGTGTGTGTGTGTGTGAGACATACTCTGTCTATAGGGTTGACCCCGCAGACACTGCTTGTATGATTAGAGCAGTGTGAACTCTACACCCCTGCCCCCCCCCTCAGATGAGGCAACACAGCAGCTGCACGTCACCATGGATGAAGCCAGCCGCTTCCTGGCAGGGACGCACCCTCTGCTGGGAGAGGTGGCAGACACTGCAGCCAGAGCGCACGCTGCCATGGGTGAGTCTCTCAACCAGCGGTGGTGACGTCACTGCCCATCAGAAGGCTTAGCAGAGCCTTGTGTGTACACAGTGTGTGTGCCTGCGCGCGTGCGTGCGAGAGTGTCTGTGTATGTGTGTTACCGAGGGCTTCTGTCCTGATAACACCCACTCTGTACCCCTGTACCTCCAGGTGACTGGTGTTCCGCTGCTGCCCTGCTGAGCCGTAGTCTCACTGCTGTCCGGGCTCAGTACGGGGACAGCAGCGCAGAACTAGGCCGGCAGCTCTTCAAATTGCTCCAGTTACACTTCAATGGGTGAGAATGAGCAGCGCCCCCTTTACTTCACATACAGAGATGCAGATCCAGGTCATTGGCGTGTGCCACATGGCCGGTGATGCATGCCGTGCGGCCGGTGACGTGTTATGGTTTATGTAAGTGTGTATATGGTGTGTTTGGCCGGTCCTGGATGTTTGCCCCCTTACACTCCTCCTACTCTCCTCTCCCGATCCCTCCTTTCTTCAGGGGGGAGCCCCAGAAGGTTCTCGCTCTTATGCCTGAAGCCCGCCGTCTCATTTCTCTGCACTTGGACCCCTCCTGTGAGGAGCTACAGGAGCTCACTGCCATGGAGGACTGCCTACAGGGAGTGCTGTGAGGCAACACGTCCATGAGGTCGTCCCGTGCTTGTCCACGTGTCGCCAGCTTTGACATGGTCAGGACAGCTGATGCAATGCAGTGGTCAAAGGTGGACACGTGGAGTTTTCAGGGAGTGTTGTTTAGTGATGCTGCAGGACTGATGAACGAGGACACCCGGTGTGGGATGTGTAATTCAGAGAGTCTTTAAATAAACTGATGTAAGACTCAGTTCAGCTGGACATGTGTGTTCATGTACATGCAGCAACACTTCAACCGTTATTGTTTGCTTGTCTTGTGAGGCTTAATCACACAGATGTTCATAAACTGTACTACTAAGGTGAGCTCTGTAAATGTCAGTGTGAAGGAAGGAGGAGGATCCCTGGATTTCCCCGGAGACACCCTCCTGTCTCGTGGCCCAGATGAGAGGTACCCGGCGCAGGGGAGGTGCAAGAAACAGCTTGGCCATCCCAAGAGACTGCTCTGCTCTGGAACAAAGCACATTCCTAAAATTCCCAAAAACCATGAAGAACTTTCTGGAAGTGACTTCACAAGCAGATTACTTCCGAGAATACTGCTGAGTGCACACGCCGTGTGTGTTCATGTGCGCACATGTGTGTGTGCGCGCGTGCGTGTGCTTGTATACACAACTTTGCAGTAATAGTGATGGTATCATACACACACATGCAGATGCAGAAAGGGACACTCGTATAAAGGGATAGTTTCCGTGTTTTAAACAAAACTGTCAGACCATGTGGACCACTTGGACAGCCCAGCCACGTTAGTGAAATGTGAATGTGAGGCAGGAGAGCTCAGAGCAGACATGGCATACACAAGCCAGCCTGACTCTCACTACAGCCATAAGGCAGGCAGATCGGCTCTGCCTGAGGCACAGCAGTCTGAGCTGCACGTAAATCTGTTACAAACAGCACACGCTACAGTGGAGAAGGAGCTGGGAGGTGTCTGCACACTCATGGGACAGTTCAGTCCACAGGTGGGTAGCTGTTGAACCTTTGGTCTGGAGATCTGCTTTACTGGCTGGAAGTCTTACAGGCTCTGTGTGCTGTTCTCTACATTATGTTCCCTTTAGGTTAAACCAGTCTGCCTGAAACCAGACGTTATTGGCAACCATTGTGTTTGTGAACTGTTGTTCCCATAACTACCACATACCATGTCTTCAAGGAAGAATTGTGGATAAACGTGTTTAAGCAAATAAAACACCAGAACTCTTCCACATTTTTAATGGTCATATCAGGCAAGGGATGTTTTTACAGCATCAGTTTTGCAACGTTCTTTCTGCGTCGATGCATTTTGTTGTTTTCTAACCATCTGGTTTTTATATTGTAACAGTTGCTCCAAATGTGTTCCCCTGGCAAAATTTAAGCATACAAGCAATATTTATTTGTATTTAACAAAGCTTTGAAGAAAACAGGGCATTATGTACAGCTGTTTTCCCACAAGGTTTTTGCCTGAGTTAATATATAACATACATGAAATGGGTAAGGAAGAACAGCATGTAACATCAAGGGGTTTGGCTAGGACAGCGACGGGACACGACAGACGCTCATGGTGTTCTTGGACAGTTAGTTAAAAAAAAAAAAAAAAACGTGAAAACGGTTTTTTTTTTTTTTTTCCTCTCGTATTTCTGGAAGTGTATTGTTTGGCTAAATGTGGGACAAAGGGTGAAGTGTTGTGTTGTTGGAGGTGAGTTTGTGTTCTGCACACGTGCCGTCCTGGTCGCACAACATGATCGTGAGCTGCCTCCTTACGCCTGTTCCAGGTCACGTGGGTTCAGCACTCTCCCGATGAGGAGAAGTGCGCCTGATGTCTCGTCACGCACCAGGAAGACAAAGGGCCGGTCCACACGGAACGGTGTAGACACTGGCTGCCCGCTGGGGGCGGAGCTTGGATACTGGTTGCCCTCTGGGGCTGTCTCCATTGCCACCTTGTGACGGACAGTGCTCACTTTAACCGTCTGACTGCTGATTTTCACCAAGTCAGTCTGAGCCAGCCAATTAGATAGGCCTGCAGGTAGAACAAGGGACTGGTGAGTAACTATGATAATTATTTAAATTACAAAATAAAAAAAACTAGGAGAGCATACACTGCCCAGCTCTGCAGGTGTGAAAGCCAAGCGGCACAAGCCCTGACACTCACCCATGTCTGAGAGTACGGGAAGCAGGTCGGAGCTGTAGCCAAGCTTCAGAACAGGGAGACTGAGGTCCACTTGTACAGGGTGCAGAGTCATGGCGAGGTCCTGCACAAACTCGGCCGTCAGGGCGTCCTCGATCTGTGTGGTGTTCTGGCTCATGTCGTCTGGCAGGAAGAAGATCATGCTGACATCGCCATCCATCTGCAGCTGGGCTATCTGGAAGGAGACCCGGCAAACGGTCAACGAGCTGCCAAAGTTTAATTCCCAGAATGCACAGCAAAAAAAAAAAAAAAATGAACATTTTGTCAAGATGCAAAAAAGGTTACTTTGAAAGCATGAGAGTGCCAGGAAACCCAGATCTGCACGTTTGCTGTTCTAATGTTAATGCAGAAACTTCTGACACTGCTGTCCTGACTGCCCCCTCCTTTCAACGCATCAGTGACATTTTCCCAAAGATCCGCTGGATAACCTGGCAGCTGTTTGGTTGGTCAACAATCCTCGTCTCTAGTGTCACCCATCACACAAGAGCATGTTCCTCCAGCGATCAGAAGAGTGTGCAGAGAAGCTTAGCAGCAGAGCTACACCAAAACTGTGTGCAACAGCAAAGGCCTGGCTGAACAGGTGGGATTAGGGCTCTGAAACAGGAAATACAGCCATCGGTAGGAGAACAGGAAATACAGCCATCGGTAGGACGGATGGTCACATGGTCACGCGGTGCCTCCATGGAGTCACAGGGCTTGAGAAAGCACAGGGCACCATGCCCTTGGCACTCACCGTACAGCCCAGGTCTGGGTCGATACCCAGCTTCACCGGGTACCTCTCCTGCTGCATCATAGTCACTTTGACGGGTGCTGCTCCGTCCACCTGGAAGTTCTGCGTGGTCCCAGCCTGGCTGAAGCGTGTGGCCCACCGGCCTAAAAGAGGAACTCTCATTCAGGTCACGGCCTGCTCATGTGCACACTATGGGTTCACTGGCACCAGACAACTTCTGTTTACCTAAAGAAACTTTTTGGTCATAACCTTCTAAAAGGTATGGTACATTTGTTCCTTCCAATCAAAGTATCCACCACCACAAAAGGCAGTGTGGAGGTCAGCTTGCTCATATCCAAAGATGATACCTTTGAAGTAGGCTGCCCCCAGTGGTACCACACCAGCACCCCGGGGCAGGGCCGCCTTCAGGAAGTGCCCCAACTTTCCTCCCGTCTGTTGCTTCACCCAATCGTTAATGTCCTTCAGGTCCCGAGCCCCACCCACCAGGGGTTTCGGACGAACTCCATATTGCTTCTCCACTGCATTCAAGTAGTCCAGTCTGAGCCGGAGCTCTGATCATTGTGGGAAAGATGAACACAGTGTATTCATTCATATACCACGAGGCGAAAACACCAGCCTCCGCGTTTGGCTACCGTAAAAACTCCTCTCCTGCCAACTACAGTGAAGGGCCCAAAAACGGTTTAACCTACAGGGACGAGTACCAGCCAGCCAGACACTAAACGCTTGCCCACCGTTGATCAACACACATGTACTGGTGTTTCATTAGTTTAGTTCAGTTTCCTTCACAAACTAAGGCAGCACACAGTAAATGTAAGTAATGGGCTGGCCGGTTACAGAAGTCGCTGTCCGTCAGGAAAGCTGGTTAACATCACTTCTAGGTTCCAAAGTGGTATAAATTTCAAAGACAGTCTCATATGCAAGTGATTTAGAGCAAAAACTTTAACTGGAGAGGTTTTTCTGCAAAAGCAGGACTAACTCAGACCACCTCTGAGTATGGTACCATCTGAATAATACTGTCAAGTAATATAACTAATTCTAAACAGTACAAAATTGTAATGCACCCAACCAACTGAAAGCGTCAATTTTCTGTGTTCCCGTGCTTACGACACGGGGAGGTCACATACTGTTGCGCCTGTGTCCGTGACACACGGGCTGGGACTCACTGCGTTCCACGTAGACTCGGGCAGCGAGGCTGAGGCCCTTCGTCTGGGTTTGCAGGGAGGTCAAAAGGTCACGCAGTGTATCGTGCAGCTGGGCGTCCTGCAGATTGCTGTAGCATAGCGTTCGGTACAGCTTACTGGCTGCCTCGGGGGAAGCCCCTGGATAGGGGGGGGGGGGCACAATGGAGGAGAATTTTACCAAGACAGATAGACAAAACACACATGCTGTGAAAAACCATCACAACACTGAGGTCACGACAGGTCCTGTTATGAAGTGTAAAACATTTCAGAATGTTGTAAGAACGTGACCATTAGCATCTGCAGTTGTCCAGCTGTTTTAGTAAAACTGCATAAACTGCTGATAAAGTGATGTGCATGGTTTAAGGTTTGGAAATGATGACACTTTGGTGCAGACGTGCAGGTATGTCATTATACCTTTCTCTGTTGTATAATTACCTGCATGACACCAGTTGATTAAGGGAATAGTATGTTTAAGGCATTTGGATCTGTAATAAAGGTATTATATTACAGCAGTTCTTGACCATGGGCCCCAGGTCAAGCGTTATCTTGTGCATTGTGTGAGTGAGGCTCACCCACCCAGGACTCAGGACTGTGTAAGAGGCTCACCCACCCAGGACTCAGGACTGTGTGAGACGCTCACCCACGGAGAGCTGTGTGAGTGACAGCCACCCACCCAGGACTCAGGACTGTGTGAGAGGCTCACCCACAGAGAGCTGTGTGAGTGACAGCCACCCACCCAGGACTCAGGACTGTGTGAAAGGCTCACCCACCCAGGACTCAGGACTGTGTGAAAGGCTCACCCATGGAGAGCTGTGTGAGTGCAGCAGAGATGCTGATCGGGGACAGCAGCACACTGGCCTTGGGCTCGCGCCTAGCCACCTGCCGGAACAGGTTGTAGCCAAAGTCAGAGGTGGCAGCAGCCATCTTAGTGGTAGGCGTGGTGAAAAGGTCCACAGGCGTCTCTTCCTCCACCTGGACCTCCTCCTCCTCAGGGAGTGTCTGCAATGCCAAAAAGGAGAAGTTAGGCTGCTAAGATTAGGCTGGCTGGTACAGAGCACGTCAGCCCTTCTGCATTAAAACTTAGTTTTCACAGCAAAGTAGGAAAAGGAGCAAAGTGAGGGATAAAGGTGATCAGTAACACGATGGGAAAAGGAGCAAAGTGAGGGGTAAAGGTGATCAGTAACAACAGGAAATGAAAAGGAGTGAGGGGTGTAGGTGGAGAGTCCTGCACAAACATCTCACCTCCTGGGCGAGCGAGGAGGAGGTGAAGAGAACTCCAAAGAACAGCAAGAGAATAGTCCTCCGCATTCTGGCTCCTGCAACAGGTTCAACTCTCACTGGCAGAGCGACAGGTAAATAAATGTATCGGTGGTAAGACAGGCATTTGTGTGAGGGGAGCAGTCAGAAACAAATACACAGATGGTGTGAAGCCATTAAAAAGCACACAGCAACAGAACCATAAAAAATAGCTTTCAAACGTAGTTTATGGTGTAATTTTCATTTCTGCAAATCATTTTTACAACAATGTATATTGGCTTTATTTTGCCAGTGGAAAACTCCCGTGTCTGTTAATTTAACAGGTACATCTGAAACATGGTGCCAGTTATGCTGTTATAGAATACAAATTTAACAGCAGTATCACCATGTAGTGTCTCTCCTCCTGTGCACCCCTAATAAAACTGTGTTCTTACACTGCAACATTTATGCATGCTTTCCATATTCAGATTTAAAACAAATGCAAAAATGAAACTGCCTTCAATCAAAAACAAATCCTGGCTCCTGCAGTTCACTGAAATCCCCAGCAAACCACTTCACTGTATCACATTCAGGCAGACTTGATGATGGAACAAAGCACATGTTGGTCTTGTTCCCGAGCAGGGCCAGGCTGACATGGTATGGTACGGGTCAGGTCAAAGTGCAATGGAGAAGCACATAAGCAGAACTGGTGTAGACATGAGTAAACAAACACTGAGCAGGATGGTTATCTATACATATAGAACTGGCCTACACAAATAAAGAAGCATAGACAGACAGGTTTTTACTAGACAAGAAACTGACTGAAATGAGCTAGAGGATTAGGCTTGAGAGAGCAAAACACTTGTTTACAGTAATTTCCACATGTGAGGTATAAGCAGAGTTCCACTACAGAGGAAAGCCCCAGATCTCAGGACAAGAATCTAATTTTTCCCCCAAACATGGGACTCAAGTCTTTCCTTCAGCAGGCTAATGCTCTTGCCTGGTAACTCTGAGCGTGTTTGGCTAAGGAACCCCCCTAACAGAAGCAAGAGCTGAACTGGTTCTCTGGGATAAAGATGCGATTTCAGCTGAAGAGCTTCCTACAGAACAACTGTTCTACTGAACTGCAGCATGCAGCATGTCAGTATGCACATGTGTGTGAGGGCCCTGCACTGGGCTGGAATTTCTTTCACACTGTTCCACTCTTGGATCCCAGCCTGACTCCCTCCCCATGTTACCCATGTGGAGTCAGAGTGAAACACACACTACACTCCCTGCAGCTAAGCATTTTCATTTTGTCTCATAATTTTACCTGTTCAGACAAAATGCTGACTGTAACATTCCATGAGCCTGTCCTTCCATCATAAAGCCTGTACGTGTGTGTGTGTGTGTGTGTGTGTGTGTGCGCGCGCGCATGCATGAGTGTCTGAAATCAAACCCCAGTGGCTAGGCCAAACTGTAGCAGTGTTGGCGCTTGCTGAACAATTCTTTCCTGGTGTGGCTCAGACTGTGAGGCGCTGCTGCTGCCCGCACCATGCTGGTGTACGTGGGCTGAAGTGACGCCCAGCCCTGCCTGACAGGAAGTGACCGTTGCTGCTGTGTGATTTTTGGACACGCGTGCTGCTATCGTGAAGCTGAGCTGGAGTGCCTGGGGCAGGTGAGCAGAGGCAATCCTCACAGCTGAGCAGTTACTACACACTGCTCTCCTGCTCAGTGCTGCAACAACCAAAATGAGTGTGTGCACACACTAACTGACGCACACAGGTCCCCCCGTTGTTTTTATCTTTCCCACTGCCTTCAGTCTGTACACAGACGAGCTTTGAAAACCACCCAGCTGTGGTTCCCGCCCCTTCCCTGTGCACATCTGGATGTCATTTATATCCTTGTGGGTTTTTTCCCTCGCTCTCTCCCCTCCCCTGTGCCAGTCTGCTGGGCCTCCCCCTGCCAGCAATGTGGAAACAAATAAACACTTAAAGGGATGGGGGGCGCACATAAACAGGCGCACCCAGTGGCAACCGCATGCGTTTTTTGGCTGCAGCTTGTGTCAGGTCGGTTTGCGGAATTCTAGTTCTCTGCAGTTCCCGTAAAAGTGAAACGCACTGCCACGTGGGCCCTAATTACAGGTCATTCCGTTTCTGAACTTTTCAAGTCTCACTTGGTGTTCAGCATAATTATGCTGTTTTCCTCTTTAAAGATATTACAGAAGGTAACGGTGTGTTTAAACAACCGTAACGCGTTGCTTAAACGGGCTTACTGCTGAACACGCATGGAAATACTGAACTGTGAACTGGACAGTGACGTGCATTAACGCAAACTTCAACTTTTCCGAGTGATCCCAGGTCCCTACCGAGTACATTTAATCTTCTCGTCACATTAAAACGAGTGTGCATGTACTTAAAACACCATCACCAAATTCACAACGGCTAAACATGTCATTTAACATGCACAGTAACAGCGCAGAGTGCAGCGATTTCAACACGTTTAAATGTAAACGCGAAGTCGCGGACATATGAAACAGCAAACTAATAACGCTAATGAAGCTAATGCATGACTACGTTTACGCAGCTTTTAGTGACTTCTAAAAACGAACCTGGAAGAGCAGCTCTGCGGTGCGCTCGTGTCTCCTCTCCGCTCCGTCTAAGTGCCAGATTGCGGGTGCACCGCTTTATGCCCCCCTGTCCCGTCCCAGGCTGGGCTCTGACGTGTGCACATGCACGTGCGATCTGAGCACAGCTCTGCCTCTGGCACGCGCAGGCACGCGCAGGCACGCGCCCTGCGGTGACATGTTAATTACTGCCCAGACTCGCAGCGTCTCATGTGGGACTGATGCAAGTTAACATTCGTGTTTTGAACGCTGTCAGGCAAACCATAACGTCGCACATCAGTTTACGTGCTACCCAAAATCAGAAGTGTGGTTATCAAAGGTAGCAGAGTGTGTGTACACACTGTGGAAACGCGTCTCATCTTCTGTGGCAGCAAACACACACAGTGATTATAGTGAAACGCGTTATATATACCAGTTAGAACATGAAGCGACTCAACGTTGCTCCACTCGTGTCAATTACTATCACAGGATTTAAGGCCTTTTCCAAAAATATTTTTACAGATGATAGTTATCCTTAATTATACGGAGGTATCCAATGTTTTCTTCACTCTTAGAGCCGTTCTTTGGGTAAATTGTTGTTTTGTCTTCTGAGCAGAACACATAATGCTGACTTCTACAAAAACCTCCTTAATGCAAAACACGTAACACGTAGACCCGTAACGTTGGTGATGACTGATGTGTTCTGCTGAAACATTCATCACACGCTCCATCACTCCACTTCGGCGTGGTTATTACCGTCAGTGTCGTTACCTCCCCACTACACGGTTAAACTCAGGCCAAACACGTGCCACGTGTAATCTAGAATAACGCGACAGCTGTTAGCGCGTGGCCAAACGTCGTGCACGAGATCGCAGCGCGTGCTGTAGCGTTACGGTGGGCTGCTGCATCTCCTCCACCCAGCTGCAATGGAAGCCAGCCAGTGTCTTTGGAACAATGTTCTAAACCAGTTCCTTGTAGAGTAAAGGTTTTCATTTGTCATAATTATAGATAATTATGGTTATCTTCTATGAGCTGTGGAACGGCGCATATAAACGCATTTTACTTCGCTTTTAATTTTTAACATTACAAAGATGCTGCAACAAGTGACGGTTTCTGAAATTTCAAATAAATCAACCATCATTAGTTTTAGTACTAGTAACTAGACAAAAAAAACTAGAAACAAAGGCTTTGAGACATTAAAAAAAAAATCCAAAACAAGCCGTTTTTACTGGATGGTAGGTGTCCGTTACTTTTGGCCAGTTTGTTCGTGGTAGTTTGTATATTTTCACGGGATTCAATGACAAACGGCAGGGAACAACAAGGTCTTGTAGAGGTCCGTAATATTGGGAAAACCAAACCCCCACTGGTCGAACAGTTAAAACCTAATTTTAACATAAACATTAACTTTCTTACCACGTTGCTCTCATTAAGATTTACCCTTCTTTGTATTTTACTTTAATTAAATTAATTTACTTGATTTTAGCTAGTGTTGTGGGATAGTTCTAAGACAAGACTAAAACTGCAGAACATATTTAAATATGATTCACTTTTCTTTACAATAACCGAAGACTTTTTTTTTTTTTTTAAGTGTGAGGACACTCCACACCTAATGAAGACCGGAGGTGTATCTCTGACTTGACCTGTTTGTATGTCTTGTGCTCCCCCTCGTGGAAACAGAAGGTAGTACAAATTCAAGTTGATGGCATCCTTTATCTTCATCCTCTAACAGTCAGTGTTACTTGGGTCTGCTGAACAGAACACCACCAAATTCCTTGTCAAGAGGCAATGTGACATTGTCAGGGCGGTCAGCCAGCATCGTAATGACAGGGGCACCTGGGTTCGGGTTGGTGACTACACCCAGAAAGAGGGGTGTGCGAGTGGAGTCGTCCATGAGGGCAAATATGAAGGGCTGGTTGACAGCGAAGGTGGGGTTTGACCGGGACACTATAACCGCAGTGGCGGCTGCAGCCTCGGCTCCTTCCTCATGCAGCTCCAGACTCGACTTGTGCTGCACGCTGGAGACCCGCAGAAAGCCATCAGCGATGCCAGAAAGGTCAGGGGCTGAGAAGAGCTGGCCCAGTCCTGGAGAAGACAACAGTGGTGAGCATCCAGGGGGGACACTGAACATGAGATGCAGTGTTAAAGCCTTAGCCTTGACAAGGAGACCTCATGCAGGCCACGTCATGTGCAAATCCTGCATGATCCTATGCTAAAGCAGCTCAGGAAATCAAACCCACAACCTATGACCAGATGCCTGCTTCATCTTACCAATGCCAGTGAGAGCATCTTGGAGGTCTTGACTGTACTCCAGCTTGAATTTAGGCAGCTTGACACGCATGCTGGTCTCACGGGGCAGGCGGTCGTAGAGGTCAGAGGGGTCAAGCTGGGAAGCCATGGCCGAAATGTTGAGCTCGTCTGACATTGGCATCACCACCAGGAGACTCATCTCTTCTCTGAATGGGAATCGGGCCACCTACAGCAGGTTCGGCAGGGGTGGAGGTGTGACTTTCCTTGACAGCACATTCTTTGTGTGTGCTGTACACAGAAACCATGGCGAGCAGAGAGGAGAAACAGAAGGTCAAGAGTACCTGAGCGCCGAGCTCTCTGTCCACCAGAACACTCAGTGGATACTTGGAGCCCAGCATCATGTCAACATGAACTGCGTTCATGTTGTCAATGTAGAAGAGGTCCTTGGAGGTTAAATTTGGGTCAAAACGTGCCTGCCATTCTCCTGCAGGGGAACAACATTCAGAATCTCACGCAGTACAACATTACAAGGTAATGTATGTTTAGCATACCAGTCCACAGTTAAAGCGCCCATCCTTTACTGTAATACAGCACACCTATACAGTACTGACACACAGCACACCTGTACAGCACTGACACACAGCACACAGATCACACAACCAGGGATGGAAAACTGAAATAGTGAGTATGTGACCTTTGAAGTGGACAGCGTTGACCAGCATGAGGACCACACTGACGGGCAGGCTGGAGAGGAAGCGCGTCACGCGGCCCTGCGTCGCGTTTTCCACCCACTGGTTGACTTCCTGCAGGCCCACCAGTGGTGCAGGCTCTGAGGCGTAAATGCGCAGGGACTCGTCCACAAAAGCTTGCTTCAGCTCAAAGCCTGCAAGCAACACGAGCCCCTTGAGCAGGGCGACCTGCAGCTCTGCTGCTTTCCCAAGCTGTTTCAGCCATGAACCTCCTAAGAGCTCAAGACTTGCTCACAACATCTCAGCACTGATCAAATACAACATTCATTTTAGAAGAATGTAGAATATCAGTCACATGCTTGCATACACCTGCTTGAAAGGATTTTTCGTTATACTCGTCTATACGATTATATAGTTAAATACTATCTTAATTTCCCAAGGAGGACACTCAGGTCTTTAGCTCGGTGGGCTGGTCTTGTCTTTGTGTGCAGGTTTGGACACTCACCCCTGTTACACTTCCTTTGTTACGAACATCCAACACTTCCGATGTTATCTTCTTAATAGATTTGGTTGTACCACTCACCTGGTTTCAGGTACATACGAGAGGCCACCTGCAGGGCATGGCCACCCAGGTGCTGAATGAGCTCGCGGAGGGCCCAGTGGTAGCAGGGCACAGTGTTGGCATGCAGTGAGTTCAGCAGTAATATCGCTGTGTTATTTCTTGCCCCTGAAAGAAGGGCACGTGCTTGTCAACTAATCAGATTTAACATAACAATCTTAATGGCTATTTTTAGCAACGTTTTTTAACGTTTAACCATTTCATAACTGAGCCACATGCTCTACACACAAACCAGGAGTCCCTCTGCTTTTCAGTGCAGCTTTCAGCTGTGGACCACAGAGCAATTTACATAGTTTCAGCTTTTTCTCATCTCTGACCTTAACAGTTTTTTTTTTTTTTTTTTTTTTTAATTATAAACCTCCCCTGACATTTACTCAAGAACAGCAGACGTTTTAACAGGGCTATATGGCTTAATGTCTAAACCGTCCTGTGTTTCATTCTAACGCAATATTCTGGCTTAACTCTTCCAGTTACACCTCACTTTAACTTTCACTCAGAATGCAGCATTTGGCATGGTTTTCAATTAACTGTGAAGTAGCCATAGCTTATTTAAAAAAGCCAAATCCAACAGAGAGAAGTAAGGAAAGGTCAGGCCTAAAAATGGCCAGACCTGTAACATGATTGACAAGAACCATGCTGTCAGAGTAGAGGTGTTCTCACCCAGGGCCAGCTGGGACAGGGCCAGGGAGATGCTGAGTGGGGATATGATCAGGTTCGGCTGCTCCGGCCCAGTCGTCAGCTGCCCCAGGAGCCGCAGACCCGTCTTCATCACGGCTGCCCCCACTGCTCGCTTCACCTCTTGGCCATACTGGCGGCTGTCGCAGTCACCCTCCTCCTCACCGTCCGCAGACATGTGGGAGGGGTCTGCTGGGGCGTCTGTGTTTCCCGAGCCCTGAGTAGAGAGAAACCCTAAATTTCTTTTGTGTTATACACAAACTCGTATCACAATGAAAAGAGGTCTTTACAGTTCAGTTACTTTGGAGCCCCCCAATGTGCGGTGAGCTGACTACACTGACCCCTGATCAGTGAGACTTTCATACAGACCTGTGTGCTGTGAGCTTAATATACTGACCCCTGATCAGTGAGGCTTTCATACAGACCTGTGTGCTGTGAGCTGACTACACTGACCCCTGATCAGTGCAGACAGGTACATTTAGAGCGACCTGTGTGAAGCATGCTTACTGCCAGCAATTCCCATCTGGTACACAGCAGCAGGAGTGCGAACAGACGACAGTCCATGTCCTTGCAGTCAGCCTGGATCGGGGCAGAAAGCTGAGGCTCAGGGCTGACGGCTAAAAGGCCAGCACATTATGGAAGGTCACTGTTTGTACAAGCAGTGTTTAAGGAGAACAGCTGATGTTAACACTAGGGCTAACGGCCCCAGCATACTGACACAAAACAAGAGATCTGTCAGAGAGAGTGACAGGTTCTCTGCACAGTGCTGCAAAATTTAATGTGTTTTCAGCTAGTGACACTACACAGAATACAACACCCCCACCCCAAAATAATTCTGTACCTGCCACTTCAACAGGAGTAATTTCAGGGCTTGGTTCTGACCAGAAAACTAATTTGTAACAGTTGTGTATGCATAAAACAGGCTTACATCAGTGCAAATGGTTTTTGCATGTGTATTGGCGTAAACGTTGCGAGAGTAGAAACCCCTGGTTGTCAGGACTGTTATTACATTGGTGCCATGACCCGGATAAATACCGGCTTCCCCCAAAGTTAGGCTGAAGTTGCTCTGGGCGTTTGGAAATGGAATAAATGCTGCTAACGCTTGGCTGTTAGGACACGTATGCGATTATTCCCACAATGAGGGACTTGGGTCTTTAGTTCTGTCGACTAATCCTCTTGCCTGATAACTCCAAGCGGGCCACGGTTATGTAAGGCCGGACCCAGGCAGAGTCCCTCCCACCACACACACCCAATTCATGCCAACTTTCACTCCTATTTTCACCTGTTTTTGGAAACTCTACAAATTTCAGTGTTTCCAATGAATCCACCCATGATGAACATGGTAGAAATCAAAGAAGTTACAAGTACTTAAATCAAAAATTTTAAAGTTAACTTTAATAAATAATCTCCCACACTATTTTATGTTATTTACCTGTTTTTCAATTTACACTTACATGGACAATTATGCTCATGCAGCATTGTTACGTACATTTTAATCTAAAGTTATTTATCCAATACTTTGTTTCTTCCTTTTCTGTTGTTAGACTGATTTTTCTGAAGTAGTAGAAAACTGTGATCTTTTACAAATAAATAAACCACCACAGAAAATGCCAAGGCAACTGGACTTATTTCTGGATTGGCCATGAAAGTCAGTTCTAGAGGTCAGTAAACCGAATATAAAATCAACACGAGGACATCTGGCTGTCAGCATAATGCAATATGCAGTGTGTTTACATCAATGCGAAGTCTCAGTCATTTTCAGTTACAACGATATAACAAGTAATTTGTTTCCTTTAAAAACATGGCAGAATTAATGGAGAACTCAAAAAAGTTGGAAAACTACCCTAACAGAAAGAAATTTTGTGTTTTAATTCATTATTTGTGAGGAATTAACAGGAATGCCAGGGCTGTGTAGGTCCAAATGCAGAGTTCATTAAACAAAACCCAAAACAGAGTCTAGTAAGACTCCTCAAAAACCATAAACCAGAGGCAAAAGGCTCCAAACCAAGGAGATCAATCCACAAGAGAAAAGAGCACAAGGAGGAGCAACAAAGTTAGGCAGGAGCAGAACACGGGGAACGGCAGGACGGTCACGGTAGACAAGAGGAACCAGGAAAGACAAAACGTAACCCATCACCCAGTACACCACCAAAGAGAGCAATTCTTCAAGAAGCACCAGTCGACAGGACAACCGTAAAAAAGGCACAAGCAGGAAACACAGCCCAGGTGCGACACAGTCCAACCAACAACAATGGCACAAGGAAAAGATGTAACAAGACGACGAGCCAACAAGGAAGTTATGGACACACAAGCTGGACAGACTGGGACTAATCTTACCGAATGCTGTATTCTTTATAGTTCGTCTTTATAAAAACATTAAAACTGTTTTTCTGTTTCTGCTGCAATCTAAACTTTCACTTCATAGTCCATGAAGTTTTTTTTTCTTCTAACATTCTTTTTTACACAGAAATTAATTTGGGAACTATTAACATATTTGTATTTATTTTTTAGTAGGCCAAGCATACTGAAAACGGCTTTACTAACCGTTAATGGTCACTTTACAGACAGAGTGGAATGGCACTAAGATTATGTTATAGTTTTACGCCCTTTGGAATATATAAAATGAATTATAGGGAGAATATAACACATGGGTGTTTTTACACATCCTGTGCATGTACAGAGTCTCACATTTAGGTGTGTATAAACCTTAGTATAAAAGCTCTTCTGGGGTATTGCTTAATATCTTGAGGGACTGCTAACCAGGCCCCACCACCTAAGACATTTATGTTTCACAGGTGGCCTGGTGGCTGAATGGGTAGAACATGAGACTGTGATGTGGCTCCAGTCCCCATACAGCCAGGTGTCCCCCTCTGGGAGTAATAAAGTACCATGAATTAAATTATTAGAAAAAGCAATAGATCATGACCATTCTGATCTGTTCTGTTCCTTTTAAAATGTCAGATGTTGGCTAGGCAAGCTTTGCCAATATGTATTAGAACTTGTTAGAAGAAACAGGTTTGTCTAGTTCTATCAATCTTAGAGTACATTTCTCAGTACCCAGTATGTACAATTCACATCGTTTCAAACTTTTTCCTTTCTAGATGCCACACATTCACCATACCTTTTCTCATGTTAACTGTTTTAAAAGCATTCTACACTGACTTTCAGTTGTACGTAGATGTAGTGAAATGTGAAAGCGGTGATGAGAACACTGTCTGAATAGTCCTCGAGTGAGGGAGACGTGGGTCTTAAGCTCAGCAGACTAATCCTCTTGTCTGGTAACCCTGTGTGGGCCGTGAGGTTATGCGTTTCAGCCCAGGTTGCCCCTGTTACACTGGTGTCATGACCTGGATAAACACCAGCTTCAATGATGCAGCCGGGCTTAGGTTGCTATGGGTGTTAAAGGGTGAAAGTGCTCTGGTGAGAATACCCTGGTGGTTAAGGTAAGAGCATGATTATTCCCTCCAGTGAGGGACTCAGGTCTTTAGCTCAGCGGCATAATCCTCTGGTAACTGTAAGGTTGTGAGTTTGAGGCAGGGTAGCCCCTGTCACAGAAGCTATAAGCTTTTTTACTTTCTTTCTTGCAGACCACTGGCGCGGTAACGTGAGTAACCGCTGCGCTTGTTAACAGTCCCAGGTGTTCCCGTACACGCCAGCACAGGCGCGCAGCACAGCATGGTGTGCACAGTGTAACACAAGCCCTGTTCGCCAACGAATTTGCCCACACCTCCAGCAACACAACCTGGTCTGCGTTTCAATTTGACTTTTTTCCTTAAAACTGAGCGGATCCGCCCGTGTGTGGACACGGGGCAGGAGTTTCGCTGCGAACCCCGGAGTGTGCCACGCCAGCGGGCAGCGGAGCTCCTGAGCTCCCGCACATGTGACCTACAAGGCGAGCTAAAGAGAAGCTTTGCACGAAATTAACTCACAACGACACCTGTTCGGAATCGTTTGTGTCGTTCAAAATGCTGGTAGGAGTCACTGCTCATTTCAGCCCTTGCATTGCAAGAGAGTCTTTAAACCTTGTGATAGCACAACCCGTTTTCCGCAAGAAAATTCACTTCAAATTTTTAAAGAAAATGCGAACAAGATGTACTTCAAATAAGCATTCGTGCCCGCGCGCTATGCGCTGAGAAAATGGGAAATACTGTTTTGCTTTGAGGGAGGTATTCAAGCAAAACTGCCTCAGTGACACATGCAACCGAAAAAAGGAAAATGCATCGAACAAAGAAAACGTATAAAGCAGAAAGTGCGACATTACCTCGCCAGAACGTGTGAGAAGATCCTGACACCCAGTTAAGAGTGCGCAGCAGGAGAAGCGGAGCGATTCTCAGCAGGTGGTTAATGGTCAACCCCCATTGATCCGTGGACACTATACACTAAAGTGTCAATATTAGTGCATGAGACTCAGGGTTCAAAAGCTGGACCAAAACCAATCAACGGCTGCCAAAACGGTCCAATAGTTCCGCGACAACAGCGCGTCTGCCGTGCACGGAGTGCGACAGTGTTCAGGTCTCGGGTGATCACTTAATACAGAAGCGTTTCTTATTAAGCCGTAGCGAAGAGCTGGCTGTGGACTGCAGAGTTTGGTGAGAATTTAGTGTAAAAAAAAAAAAGAAGTGTTGTGTGTGTGTGTGTGTGTTTTTTTTTGAGACCGCTGCTATGTTGCTCTGCATGTAGGACAACGATGTTTAGACTTGTTTGCAGCCTCATTGTAGTGCTGAGGTCCCGGTATACGCAGTGATTTTAACACACACACACACACACACACACACACACACACACACACACACACGGCTTCTCAAAACAACACTGTCATTTATTTAAACACAATTTCTTTTAAACGCAATAAAAACATTAAACACAATATTATGACACTGTCCAAACTTTGATGTATTTTATTATACAGCCTTATTTATCAAAACTTAACAGAATTAATTTAATTTGGTTAACACTTCGGAGAAAATATACTGCATACTGATCGTGTTCATTCAGCTAACATTTCACCATGAGCTGTGGTAGGTATGGGTCAGGGCTGTTCAGTACTTTAAACATTATGTAGAAGACTGGGAGTTCTTCTATTTTCTAGCTTTCCATATTCTTCTAATATGGAAAGCTAGAAAATATTCAGACACCTCTTAAATTTCCTTATTAAATGCCTTTTTGGACTTATGGGCTTTAAGTGTGGAATGAAACCAAAAGGTAACCCACAGACATGAACGTAAGCACTGAAGTTCAGGCCTCAGGTTTGTTCAAGGACAGTGGAGGGATCTTCTCACTAGGCATTGCTACGTGGTTGTCAGTTTCAGGGTTACTTCTGCTCGTGCAACAGTTGTGGCCCTGGTGTAACGTGCTCCCACACAGCCACCGTCCACACAAGATTATCAGACAGGAGGATTATCTTTCTGAGCTAAAGACCCGAGTGTTCTCACTTTGGGGGGTTGCCATAGTAAACTCATTCACCTCAACAGCATCAGCAGAGCATTTTCACAGAATTAAGTCTGTCACACTGTACAAGAACAGGGAGGGGGTTTAAGGATGGACTTCAAAGCTCTGACATTAACATTTGTTATCTCACACTATTGCAGGGGAACAATGAACAGTCTAAACATGTAAACATCAGCAGTCCTCACTCATCTAAAGAGATCTCCTTATTCACCATTATGTGCACGAGTGTTCACGTGTGCCATCATTATTTTGAGTTTTTACAGTGAGTTATTACTGTGGAGACAACATTGTTGTCTCCACAGTAACAACTCACTGTATCAAAACTGAGGAGCTGAGCTGTAGCTGAGTGGAAGATCATTTCAGTCAGGCTTTGTTGAATAAGCCATGTCGATGTTTACCTGAACTTACACCTCAAATGCCAGGGGGACAGTCCTTGACTCCACCAATCAGGGTTAGGCAGAGTTTGTTCTGCTTTGAGTTTTGTTTACTGCTTCTGTGCAAACCAACTGTTTTCAACCTTCAGCCTTTTCTCATTCACCGTGATCCTGGATCTTTACAACGTGAACAAGTCGCACAAGTAAATAAACTGAGCCACTGCTAGTCCCATTGTTGATGAGAAGTAGAAGTGTAACATCTGTGTTCCTTTACAATGTTCCTGCATGGGGGAAAGGAACAGAACCTTTCTTATGCCTTTTATACAATATATTAATTCTTCGGGATTAATAAAGTATACGTCTATTGATCTATCTATCTATACACTACACAATCTAGACAACAACATGCAGCTTCACTCCAAGGTCAACAGCTTGTTTTCAAATAATACAAGAAAATCTCCCTCAAATTGTGATGGAGCAAAGTGATTCAGGAAGGCCAATATGAAAAGACAGCAGCTAATGCAAAGATTAGTTTTAGCCCAAAGTTGTTTCAGCTGAATGAAGACAGGAGCAAGAGGATCGAAGTGCAGTACAGTCTGAAAAGCAGAGCTGCTGTAAAAGGTCGAGTCTGCAGCAAAGCAGAGCTGCTGTAAAAGGTCGAGTCTGTGCAGCAAAGCAGAGCTGCTGTAAAAAGTCGAGTCTGTGCAGCAAAGCAGAGCTGCTGTAAAAGGTCGAGTCTGCAGCAAAGCAGAGCTGCTGTAAAAGGTCGAGTCTGCGCAGCAAAGCAGAGCTGCTGTAAAAGGTCGAGTCTGCGCAGCAAAGCAGAGCTGCTGTAAAAGGTCGAGTCTGCAGCAAAGCAGAGCTGCTGTAAAAGGTCGAGTCTGCAGCAAAGCAGAGCTGCTGTAAAAGGTCAAGTCTGTGCAGCAAAGCAGAGCTGCTGTAAAAGGTCGAGTTTGCAGCAAAGCAGAGCTGCTGTAAAAGGTCAAGTCTGCAGCAAAGCAGAGCTGCTGTAAAAGGTCGAGTCTGCAGCAAAGCAGAGCTGCTGTAAAAGGTCGAGTCTGCAGCAA
>JABJVR010048743.1:0-23670 GCA_025773905.1 Chitala chitala | reverse complement strand
TGCAGTGGCAGTGTGCTTCACACCACTCCAGGGGACACACTGCAGAGTGCAGTGGCAGTGTGCTTCACACCACTCCAGGGGACACACTGCAGAGTGCAGTGGCAGTGTGCTTCACACCACTCCAGGGGACACACTGCAGAGTGCAGTGGCAGTGTGCTTCACACCACTCCACGGGACACACTGCAGAGTGCAGTGGCAGTGTGCATCACACCACTCCAGCCAACAGCTGACATTGAATAAAGTGACCATAGGCTTGTATGCAGCAATTCATCCATGGAAACAGAGGATAGATGTTGTTTACTCACTACGCACTTCAGTACTCAGCAGTTCCACTCTGAGTTTTCATGGTCTCCCACTTTATGGCTGTTCACCTGTTGCTCCTAGATGTTTCCACTTCACAGTAATAGCACTTATGCTTGATTTTTCTGCACTTGTGAACAACAGGTTCAGCTGAAACACCCGAATTCCTGACCTTTAGGCCACATAACGTATATATGAAAATCTATAGTACAGCCAAGGGAATTCCTGAGTTTTCGAAAGTTGGGTAGCCCTGCTCTTTCACATATACAGTCTACAGGTGAAGCGAACTTGGATGTGGTTACAGCGTTTACTGACCTGGAAGTGATTGCTCAAGCCTTTGTTAACCACCAGTCTCACACCTTCCATCTGCATAGGGAAGACCTCTAAAACAGACAGCGTGACAGTCGAAGAATGAATAGTCAGCATTTCTGTTCTCACACATTCAAAATGCCCTCCAGCTGTGAGACTTGTCTGATACCAGACAAAAAAAAAAAAAAAAAAAAAAAAAAAAAAAAAAAAAAAAAAAAAACTAAAGCGAACCTAAATTTCAGTTTCTCTCCCATGTTCCAATGCAAATTGACAACACTTGCAAACAATACATAAATAAGATATAAATCACATTTTAAAATCCAAAGGGGTTATATGGACTGTAAACATAAATAAAATATCACACAGTGGACACAGTACCCAATAATTACCACAGAAAAAAAGGGATGGTCATTTCACACACTACATAATGTGCAGTGAAGTAGGGATTCAGGCTTTCCCCTTATGTGCATCACAGACATCCTAAAACAGTACCCATTGCAAAATAACTCAATTGAGTTAAACTAAATCCTACTTTTAATTAGGCCTACTTGTTTTGCTTCCAACATTATCATTTAAAATAGATCCAGCACTATGGTTTTGAAATAAAAAAAAAAGCTCAGCATGATGGAACTGCATCATTTCCACCCACATACACCCCACACGTACATAAACACCTTCTCAACGCTGAAATGCGCCTTCACCTTTGCACTTCCGATGGCACTCCTCAAAGGTGCCAGGGTTGGGCAGAGCACTCTCAACCTCACTTCCCTGATCACTGCCCACAAGGGAGGGAGAGGCCGGCACGGTGGATACTGGAGGCATGGTGAAGCCAGGGGGCACTGGAAGCAGGCTTGGCCCCCCTGGACTGCCACCAGTGGAGACAGGGGACGGTTTTGGAGAGCTAGCAGCCAACACAGCACCCATGCTGAGGATGACAGGGAGACTCAGAGTCAGGGTGTCTCTCAGAGAAACACAACCAGACACACAGGGGTAAGAGAACACGATGCACAGGCAGAACCATCAATAACAAAGGCAACTGTCTAATGAGGTCATATTTACAGAAGCTGGTATTTAACACCTTCCTTTAATGGCTCCCCATGTGTAAAATACAAATCTGCTACAGGACAGCATGCCAACTAGACAAACAACAATCAAAACTAGTACATGTAAAATAAATAGGGATATCCGGATCTGATCTCAAAGGTCGGTACTGGGACCGATCAAGGCGTTTTTTTTACTGGATCGGTATCAGCTCTGTTGAACAGTAACCTAAACCTGGTCCTTTGTTTTACGTGAGCTGTCACACAGACATCGTAAACTGAGAGTACAGTTTGCAGCACAATGCGGCTAAAATGTCTGCAGTATGGAAATATTTTAAATTAGAAAACGAAAACAGTCCAACAGCCGCTTGTAACGTCAGCGAAACGAGCATTTCACAAGGCGGTAGTAACGGTAGTAGGAACCAACTTTCTGTTAACACAGCAGAGAAGCTGACTGTCCTTAAACCGCTTTATTATGTTTTTTTTTTTTTTTTTTTTTTTTTTTTTTTTTTTTTAAGAACTGGCCTTGTGACCTGCAATTTTAGTTTTAGTTTTTTTAATTTTCCAGTTATGCTGCTACACCACGTCAGGATTTTTGTTCATTTGAAGCATACATATTTTTGCATAATTCTGCACTGCACTAAACGAAATTCGATTTGTATTTGTTGTTACTGAGAATGTTTAAGTGAACATTCGCTCTGAATTAAGACTGTGACTACATTACTCATTTTGAACGTTCTAATTTTAATATAATGCTGCACCAAGTGGAATTCTCATAAGAGCCACATAAAAATATTTTACTTTGAAATAAAAATAAAACTTTAAGGTTAAATTCAGTTTACAAGCATATACACTGGATTTATTTTAATAACTAATGTACAGAGAGTATGCACTGTGCAAATGTATTATATAGGAAAATACAAGTATCGGATTGGGACTTGGTATCGGTAGATACTGAATATTAAATGACTCAGACCAGGGGTAAAATGTCTCGGGACATCCCCAAACATTAAGCTATCAGTCTGAGGTAATTCTGAAAATACTGAAAAAATACTTCTAAGCCCTATATTGTGGTGAAAACATGACAGAAACTTACATGACTCTTAGTCAAGGACCACACAATATTTTGAAACAAACAGGCGAGTTTATTTATCTTTTTGGGGGGGTGGCACAGTGCCCACCGTGTCAGTGTTTCAGCTATCACACAAAAACACTATAGGCAACGTGCACAAATGTACACGACTATGTTTATACAAATGCTACACGCAAATACAGTATTTACAATTACGTACAGTTCGCATTATGGCACAGCGCCCTGCTACTGGCTACTACCCCAACCCTGCACAGCGCCTGTATGGTAACAGGTAACAGTTAGCAAAGCCTGTTTCAGTAAAAGCTAGAAAACAGATAGAAAATGACATCTACGTAAGTAACAAAACACAACGAAAACGCTGATCGTAAATTAACAATGTATATCTCATACCTAGCAAGCTTGACAGGAGCCGCGTTTACAAGGACCCTGCTATTCCACTTTTAATCGGAATAATGGCTCATTCAGAATAAAAATGCATCATGTAACCACCTCAGTCAGAACTGACTGGCCCGATTCAGCCCAATCCAAATGAACTTTCGATCGAAATAAAAGCAGGAGTGTAACCCTTCAGTAAATTGATCATTTGGCAAATATTAACCAATTTGTTAAAAAATATATATTCTTTCTGCGCATTCTTGACCCACGTGGTGTTAAAATTAAGTGACGTAATGTGTTTCCGGAACAGACTGAAACATGGCGGCAACAAAGCAAATCTGGTCTGTGGAGGGTACTAATTTGTGGGAAACTTTATAAGAAATCAAAAATTGAACGCCTTGATGGCCAAAAGACATCGAAACCACGAGTTATACCGACAGGCCTTTGAGGAGTTTAACGAAGCCAGAATATACGCCAAAGTAGGCGGAACCACTTTGCGCATGTAACAAAAGTTTTATTCTGATTAAATGCTCTGAGCATGTAAACGCCCATTCTATCGGATTAGGGTCCATGTAAACAGTTGAACTGTAATCTTTAATCGGAATGATTTCAATATGATTGAAATGAAAATGTCAATGTAACTGCAGCCACTGAAAACGTAAGGCGACGTGAAACTACTTAAGTGACCGACCCACATACTCCGTCGCACTGAAATTTCATGCAGCAAGTGACCCTTTGTAGCGTGACGGACATACACATTCACAAGGTGTCAAAAAATGAGATTTGATAATACCTTTACTAACCATTATATAAGACATACGACACAGTCCGCTAACGTGACCATAGAAATCTGAAACCAGTGATCTCGAAGCTAGATAATATCAAACGCAAAAGTAATTCAGCACGTACTGACATCGTTCAACGTAAGTACCCTATGTACTGTAATGTAATTCAACAACACGCAAGTACACAATCGTTAGTTAATCTGCTTTTATAAACAGAAATATTTTCAATCATATAATAGTTAAGGCTATAACACTTCTGGCATAAGTGTAAGTCCAATCGATTTAGCTCGATAACAAGCTCGGTACACCCAGGCTCTGAGATTCCCCGTGTGTACAAGGCCGCTTTATATTACAGCCTGCAGTATATTCAGGTAGAACATGCCATCTGCGCCGCGTTAACAAACCTCGTGCTATCAGTACTCACGCCGCAGTTTCAAGACGCTGGAGACGAACACCGGCACCAAAGCAAAAAGAGCGAACGTGATTACAAGCAACAAAAGAACCCGCCCATTTTACCTAAACTATACTCTTTATTGGGCAATTTTGTATATGTCATTTACTATTGGCTTAAAGTCTATCAGTCTATATACAATTGGCCTATACACGTTCTTAACCACATATGGTAACGCCTCTAGATAAATGTAATTGGTTGAAACGAAAACGATTTTTTTTTATCAATGAGACGTTAATACGAGAAATTCTGATTGGCCTAGTGACGTTGTCGTAAGATAGTTTGGTTACACCGTAGAACCTTAAAGGAAAATCCTTCAATGAAGGTCAAACGTTGTGCAAAAGTACAAAGGTAATGTTTAGTAACAGATTGAATTACCAGGCGACTACAATATCTGTATGGTAACATGAAATCCCAGCAGATGTATGTTTTGTTTAATAATACATGTAACCATCTTATATTTCCAGAAGACAAAATCTTTACACGCTGGAGCTGGATGAGCACCAGTCCAAATGCAAATAATAATAATAATAATAATAAATAAATAAATAAAATAAATAAATAACAACAACAAAACAATGGTAGTTAAAGGCAAAATATTAATAAGGCTTCAGAGCTGGAATGCTCTGAGGCCAGTTGTTTTTTCTTAATCCATTACTGTAAAAACCACTACCCACAGTCAGTGTATCATAAATCATAAATTAAAAATGAATCATTTGTTTACAAAACACTATATAGTTTAGTTAGCTACTGACTTCATTAAATCCTATTTAGTTTGTAGGCTTATATGCCTCCAAATGATTATTAAAAACATAAGAATACAACTGGCACAATGAAAAGGTGCAGGGAATACATCTCAAGGAAGGACTCCAGTATAATACAGTGTGGGTCATTTAGGAGTGTTGAAACAGAACATTTATATGCTTATTTAAAGACCTTTTTTTGGTAGTTCTAGTGTTTCATATGTTACAGTGGACCAACACAACCAACACAAAAAGTTTGACGGCCGTAAGACATGAAGTCAGATGTAGGGGCTTCAGTTATATAAGCAATAATTGTATTTGCACGTTAACAAATTACCGGCATAATTCATGAATATGTAAGGCTTTCACAGGTGTGCTGAAACAAGCACACCATTGCCTGTGAGTTCCCCTCCCGTGTCCTGTTTGTAACTATGAGAGACATCAGCTCATGCCCACCTCAGTGTAAGGAGGACACTGCAAACAAAGAGCCACATAAGTAACGTGTGAACTTTCATTAGGACGTAAAGAACATGGGTTTCCATTGCCAGGTGGTTATCAGCTTTTAATGACCGCACAATGCTGCATGTCAATTGCAGTAGTATAATGTCAGCCATGTTTGGCCTGTGAAGTAGTGAAATCATGTTCTCTAGAGTGATGAATCACATATTTTTCCCAGGCAATCCAAAGTATGAGTACAGGTTTGGCAAATACATTTGAGAATGGCATCTGCCTCAATGCATGCCAACTGTACAGTGTGATGAAAGGGTAATAATGATATTGTAGACATATATAGGAGGACCATCTGTGAGGTAGACCTAATATCTTAAATTATTGCCTCACCCTACTAGTTCTCTTGAAGCTCCAGCAGTAACATTCCAGCATGTACTGAGATATCTGGCCAGAAGATACAATTCTTATTACAATTAATTGGAATTCAGGTCATTTTATACTGCATCAAAGTGGGGACTGAAAGCCCTTGTAATAGTTCTGATTTGGAAGGAAACATCCGAAGAGGAGTGCCCAGATCCGGTTGGATATAGTTCATAGCTGTAGGTAAACTCAGTAATTATGCTGTGCAGTTAATATGTAACACATAGTCAAATAATATATTCAAAAGTTAAGAAATAATTTTAATTCATTTAAAAGTCAAGAAAATCTCAGGAACCTTATGACTTTCATATTTCTTTCATTTTACAAATTAGTATGAAAAAATATTGTAAACAAAGCTTCTGGCTGGTTATTGTCCAATAAATTTCACAATGTAAAGATGTTTAATATTTTGATAATGTCAGGTCTTGAGTTTGCAACAGACAGTGACAAATAACTCCCCACAAAATATCATGTTGACTTCAAGCAGCATGGCAGAAATGTGGTAGTTACTGTGACTACAAGCATTTCTCCATAACACGTTTTATGACCTGGAGAGAGGGAAGTCTGGGCATTCCCTTGTTAGACTGCTGCCCCCGCGACCCGGCACTGGATAAGCGGGAGAGAATGGATGGATGGATGGATGGAGAGATGTTTTATGACGACATTTTATAAGAAGCTTTATTTCAATTTCATTTGCAATTTCATACATTCCAGTAGCATAACTGCAGATATTTCAATTAGGTTATGCATAGTATATTATATTTATGCACATTAAGCACAATAAAGCCGAGAAAGTATCAAACACTTATATATAATTAAAGCATGTATCAAAGCATAGCTCTAATTTTACATGGTAATATTTAATAACCACGATATACCACAGACATATTTTAATTGACAGAAGAGACCATAAAATTAAATTGTAACATCCTGTCCCCATTGTTCCTCTCTGTGTCCACTAGATGGCCCTTTAGCTCTCTGTTCCCTTAATTACCCATTCCCTTTCCCTTTTTGAACCATTGGTCCCACCTAATCCTTTTTTGTTTTACTGTTTATATAAGCCTGTCTCCCTGTCTCTTCCCTGCTGGTTGTTGTAGCTATACAGCTCTGTAACCAGTGCCAATGTGTGCTGTATTGTACCGTACTGTGTCATGCCGTGCCATCTCTGTACCCTGATTCCTGTGTCTGTCACAGTCTGAATAAACCCCTTATGCACATTAGATTCACTCCCGCTTCCGTTCTTCGCAAACCAGAAGTGTTACAACAAACAAATTGTTAAATAGTGGTAATGCTAAATTTAATTTAATTACAACCATTATCAATTTTTGCAAAACTGACAAATGCTTATTTGATTATTGTTAAAAGTTATTTGAATGCTTAAATTGAGCACTGATGGTTTTCTTAATATTGTGTTTTTAATAGCAGCAAAGAGGGAAAAATGCTACGTTAGTTACTTAGTTTACATATAAAAATTCTTAATCTAGTACAACAGCATCATAATACCACTTCATGAAAATGGACTGTATTATTTGGGAACTATATACTGAATTATTCAAATACGTCATAGCCTTAATAGTCTGTGGTATAAAAAAGAGCATAGAGAGACATACTTCAAACAGCCTGACATGGCATGTTCCTACTTCAGGCTGGACTGTCATGAGGATACAATGACAGAAATGGACAAGGGAATTATCATGAAGTAAACTTAAAATTATGCTGGCTTTCATTATTCAATATATAAACTTTGATAAATGTTCAAAAATAGAGGACAAACATACTACACAGTAACTGAAGAAACAAAAAGTTGAACATTTCCAAACTTTTCAAGTGACAGTTTTCACAATCAAGTCTATAACTTGTGTTTCCAATTTCCTCTGTTTGCAAGTGATTCCTAGTCACAGACTTTAAGCTGCTAAAACATCTTTGATTCGTGCCACACAGATGTTATAACCCTTCTTGGTCTCTTCTGAAATTTTAAAAAAGCTAAGGAAACCATGTGGAACATCCTCCACCACAGACAAACTGACAGGCTGGTTTATGCTCCTCAACCTCTTTGCAAGCATCACAGAGTCGTCCAACATCGCATCCATTGCTGAAGCCTGAAGAGCGAAAAAAACAAAAAAAACAAAATGCCATAAATGCAACATCAACATCTTGTCCCTAACTTTCTTTTCTTGCTATAAACAAATATATTGGTGTCAGATTATCCACATAAAACCTTCCTCTAACATCCCTAAATTTTATCCAATTCTGCCCTAGTCAGTGTAGACCCATATAAACACTCCCAGTGTTAAATTAGGACTCCCAGCTTTGCTGAATAACATGAAACTAACTCCTCCCTTTTCCTATTCATCACCTTGACAAACTCACCACAATGTGGACAGGAGGCAGTCCCCTTAACATGTTGTCTGGAGCCAGTAGGGGTGACATGTAGGGGTTGTTCACATTGGGGGAGCAGTGCTTGTTCGTCTCAGCTTGAGGTAAAGTCTTCCTTGGAAACGTTTTGGGAGAATGTTCCACTGGACGCCTTTGCCATGAGAAGTTGCAGAACGACCGTTTTTTTGGGTCACTGACCATCTCTTTATTTAACTCTTTTTGGCAGGAGCCATACCTGATGGAATGACACTTTGGCTGTGGGTGAAAAGAGTTACCAGGGAACCAATTCTCTAGCCGTGGCCAGTGGAACAGGTCTCCAACTAACTGTCTCTCTGGCTGTGTTGTGAAGAAACAGTTCTTGACAGACAGATACTTTTGCTGTCGTTGGCAGGAGTGACCAAGGGATAGAGTCTTCAGCTGTGCTTGGCAGGGAAAGTATGTGAGAAACTGGCTTTTTGGATGTATTTGATGGGAATATCTCAGAGCTGGAGTCTTTGGCTGTGTCTGGCATGACATGTAGACAGGTGACTGATTCTTTGGCTGCGGCTGGTAGGAAAAGCTTCTGACAAACTCATTCTGTTGTTGTGGCTGGCCAAAGGAGCCGCTGGGAGGCAGTTTCTTTGGTTGTGACTTGTAGAAGCAGCACCTATCAGATTTAGTCTTTAGCTGCACTTGGGAGGACTTGCTGACCAACCGCTTCTTTGGTTCGTTTTGGCAGAAACAGTTTGTGAGGGACTGATGCATTTGCTGAGGTTGACAGGAACTCAGGGGCTGCTTCTTTAGGTATGATTGGCAGGAAGAGTCAGTGAATGACTGTTTCTTCAGCTGTGGTGGACAGCAGGAGTCACTTGGGGGTTGATTCTTTGGCTGTTTTTGGCTGGAACCATTTTTAGGAAATGGATTCTTTGATTGTTGTTCATTAAGGTAATTGCAGGAGGAGGATAGCTTTGACAGGAAGAAAACATTCAGAATGAACAGGCATTATTTAAACAGTTTCAAAGAATTGCTTATACCAGGCTTGTTAATAGCATTAAATTTATTACAATATTCAGGAATGTTATTAATAAGAATGTACATTATTAAATATTAAAGTAAGTAAATATCTGGAAAAGTCTTTTAAAGCAAGTGCTCACAAAGTACTACCAGAAAGTAAGAATATCAGCAGTGCCAGAAGGTTCTGCAAGTTCTTTTTTGAAATCCTATATTCTTTTATCTTTTGTCCGCCATGGTGTGTTCATCAAGTCCGATCAGCATCACACACAAATGGGTATTCACTTATACTCCTACATAAGTCATTAATCACATTCGAGTAGATGAATGTGATAAGTTGAAAGTTCTAACACCCTTCTGCTCTCTCTACATCTTCTGCTCCACAACATGACCACTCTGGTACACGGTACAAACCAGGGGTGGGCAGTCACGGTCCACCAATTCATTTCATTTTACCACTATTTAATTTATTTATTTAATTGCATCGTTGCTTTTCCTAATTCTTCCTGATTATTTGCATCTATCTGTGCTTAGCTGTCTTCATCTGAGATAAGAGTTAAAAAGAAGAAAGTAAGACTCTTATGCTTTAAAATCTCAAAAAAAAAAAAAAAAATTTTAATCACATAATATCACCAACTGCAGACTCAGCAGAAAATATCTGATAATTAAACATGGTGTTTAATTTAAACCTGTGATCATTACATTTATTCAAATAGGTACAATAAATGAACAGCACAAACAGGTGCCGAAGACCAGGAACACTTTAACAAGAAACTGATTAAAACATATCAATAACCATTAAACAGCGTAAACAAGCAACATCAGTAAGTCTTTAAAAAGCGTAAACAAGCAACATCAGTAAGTCGTTTTAATTAAAATGAATAAAGATTGTCGAGAATTTCTGGACTGACACTAAAAAGTCGAAAATGTTTAATTGACATTAATGTTCCAGTTAAGAGCAGAAACCAGCTGAAGCAAAAACCTTCTCCCACTGTGGCCCCCCAGGACCACGACTGCCCACCCGGGTCTAAACTACCTGAAGCAGTCAAAGTCCACCCTGGACCATCCTCTATGTAAATTTTGTAAGAGTGCGAGAAATAGAACATGACCTAGCCTGGTTATAACACACAAACCAGATGTAAACGTTAGCTCAACATTAAAATGAAGTTTGCACTGTACTCAAAGCCGTTATTTTAATATATTTTTGCTATTTTAATTCAGTTTAAATTTATTTTTATACGTTTGCCTCAAGGCACTTTATGGTCATATGACTGGGTTGTCCTTTACCTATTAATAAAGTAATATGGAAACACAATTTGCCATAGCAATCAGTTCTGTATCTTGAAAGCAGTGACCTCAGAATTTTTTCAGCACATAGCATCTTAATTATAGAGCAGAATACTGGCTGTAGTAAATTACACTAGTATAACAGATAGTACTTGGTAACTACCATGTCAGTTGTGGGAGCAGATTACTGAAGTAGGCACAGAGCTGATTACTGAAGGAGGTGTAGCGTGGTACCTGGTCTTCCTTGGTCACTAAAAGAGCACAGTAGCATCTCCAGTGGGACACATGTGTTCCACATATTTGGGTTTTGGCACACTCTGTGTCCATCGTGGAACATGGCAAGAGGTCTGTTCTCACTGTCACTCTGGCCTCAGAAATAGCTGCTTTTACTAAAAGTGAGTAAAATAATGCAGTGTCATAATGAAGTACTTCAGAGAAAACGGATTATTAAACATGTGGTCATATAACATTATGAGTTTTAGTGTAGCAGCCTTAGATATTATAAAATGGCTGTTTTTTGATCTTTGTTATGTTTAGTATGTGTCATGGTGGTGCCCTGTGTGACTACATTTCCCAGTTGACATCACTGCAGGTACCACAACCGTTAGCATGTTCTTCATAATCCGTTTGGACAGAAACCCTTCCTGTTACCAGTTAGCTTCCAAATAATCTGATTAATCATTTACAAACCACACGTTATTAGGCATTTAACAAATGAGATCCATATTTATAGAATTCTAACACTGTGAAAAGACTTTAAAATTAAATGTAAATAGGTCAGACTTCAGTGAGTCAGACAAAATGGAAAAGGATAAATACAATCAGTCCTCATTTAGTGACCACTCGGAAATACAGCAGTAATAATAGTAAATAAATAAATGAGAGAAAAAAAAAAAAAAATGGAGTAACGGAGGTGTAATGCTACGAGAACTTTATCTGACTGAGCCAGCAGCAATCAGCCATCTTCACACAGTCCATCTCAGGAAACAGGGCACAGGGAGGGGGGCCACCCTGAATAGGGTGCCAACTCATTGCAGTTAACCTTTTTCATTTCAACTTTTTATTTCTATTTAGGTTACTTGCTGTATTAAACCAAAGCTTAAAAAAAAATCAAATTCTAAACTGTGATAATGACATGTAGAATTTTAAAAGATACTAAAGAATCAGAGTTGATCAAAGAAAGGCTTCTGTGAATTTCAATTAGTGACCATTCCACTTAATAATCTTGTTGCTAGAACAGGAATTCAGTCGCTAAGCGAGGAGTGCCTGTACAGGTATGTGTGACTGTACAGAATTCAGACACACTATATTACCTGCACGAGAGATTTGAGGCTCCAGTAGAGACTGCACCCAGGTAGACAGGCCTCCTACAACATCCTGAAGGAAGAGAGCTGTTTCTCTTTTCACCATGCCAAGGCTGCTGCTGCTGTCCTCTGACTTTTTCTCTGATTGTTGATCTTCACCTTGGCAGCCATGGCCAGGGCATTAGATAAGAGAAGGACCAAGAGATACACGAGTTCACATCATGAAACTCACATCATGTCAGGTTCCATGTACTCAACTCTTCAGTATTTATATAATAAAGACAGTCACACTCCATTTACCAGCATAAGCACTCAGGCACCTGGACAGCACACAGAAAGGCAATAAGGGGTCGATGAGGGTGAGCAGACGTGAAGGAGAAATGAAGTTTGTCAGCAGGGTGACAGGATAGGCTATCACCAAACCATCTGGAACCCGCAACCCTTGGGAGAGTGCCAGCATTGCCACGGCAACGCACAGGTTTCCACCTGCACTGTCACCAACCAAGCAGACACGCTCTGCCGTGCTACCTAAAACACAGTGTACAGTACACATTACACAATACATGGTACACATTCTCTTAGTACACATTACACAGTACTCATTACACAGCACTCATTACACAGCACATGGTACTCATTCTTACAGTACACATTACACAGTACTCATTCTCACAGTACACAGTACTCATTCTTACAGTACACATTACACGATGCACAGTACACATTCCCGCAGTACACAGCACACAGTAAACATTCTCACAGTACACAGTAAACATTAAAAACATATTAGTCCACTATGCTTTGAACTAGGTTTCTTTGACCATATCCTTGTTCCAGTTTCACTTTACTAGATAATTGAGCTTCCTGCCTGTTACCTGACTGTGTTTTAGTATTTTGGATTTCTGATTCATTCATCAGTAGAGTTTACTCTGAAGTGTAATCCTTCAGGTGTCTGTCTCATTTCCATATCTCTACTCTATCACTAGCAGCTAATTCCCATCGACTGAAGTGCCTGAGCTAAACCTGTTAACAACAGTCCCCTCATAACTTAAATTGTATCTCTAACGTGATTTCATGGCCCTGCATGTGTATGTATCCAGAACCAAACTGCTGGGTGCCACAAATGATTTTGTCAAGCAAATGTAACAATGAAAGTAAGGTAGCTGTCACACCTCACTCATTAGTGCCTGCCAGCTGGACCTGATCAAGCACCAACACATGCATTCAGCACACTGACAGCAGATGAACATGAAATATTATGGCTAGCATGTATACGGAGCACTGCCAAACCCCATTGGCTATGATCTTGTCTACCTCGTGTGTGATCCCTTCTCTAAGGTCCTTGCTAACCTATTGTGTCTTCCCTAACCCCCATCCTAGTCTCAGATTGACCCACTGGCTTCACTGACCCCTTGCCTTGCTTAAAGGACTTTGTTTAAGGATCACGACCCTGATCATGACTCTGAATTGCAGCTGTTCTCTAAATAACACCTCTGCAAAGAGGATTCCAGCCTCACACATGGATCTTGATGTATTACAGTTGAAAAACTTTTTTAGAGTTGGAAATTTAATTCCTTACACGATTTATCGGCTAAATTCAATTTGTAGGTTTGGAAACAGACGGACAGTATTTAGTGCATTAATAATCACAGTGTGCTTGTTTCCAATGTTATGTCTGTGTCTGACAGGGGCCCCACAGGGAGCCATCTTGGCTCTGTTCCTCTTCACCCTGTACACTGCTGACTTCATGTATAGTTCGCCAAATTGTCATCTGCAAAAGTTCTCTGATGACTCCGTAATTGTCGGCCTCATCGCAGATGAGGATGGCAGAGAGTACAGAAAATTGATCTAGGACTGGTTGTTCACCTCAACAACTGGACTGGTCAGACAACACCAGAGCACTCTACAAGAAGGGCCAGAGCAGACTCAGGAGACCGAGGTCGTTTAAAGTACAGGGGTCGTTTGACACAGTGGTGGCATCAGCCATCAATCATGGAGTGGTTTGCTGAGGCAGCAGCATCTCCACTGTGAACAGGAAGAGACTTGACAATCTCATTACGAGGGCCAGCTCTGTCCTGGGATGTTCCCTAGACCCAGTGCAGGTGGTGAGGGACAGGAAGATGTTGACCAAGCATCCTGCTGGAGAATTACTCCTGGTCTCTGCAGGAGTCCCCTGACAGCAATAGGTAGCTTCGCCCCAAGTATACATACAGAATGTGAACTGCAAACATCCCATACCAATGTGCAATATATTACATGTCCAAATTATGCAAGTATTATAGTGTGGAGTTTGCTGTTTTTACTATTTTTTATCTACCTCCTATTATTGTATATTTTGTTTATATTTATTTTGATTCTACCCTGTTACTGCTTCACCAAGTGCTCCTGCTGTCTCTTTGCTGCTGCAACACTGAGAATTTCCCTTAATTTCCCTTTTTCCCAACACTGAGAATTTTCCTTAATTTTAAGGATTATTTTATTAGTAATGTACTATGAGAGATTATTCTACCACAATATGCCTTATTTAAACTTCTAAACCATAAACTGTGTTGCTCAAGCACCTTTGCTTAAAGGATACCGTGACAGAAATGGTCCCATATGTAAAACAAGTTGTAGAGAGTACTACAAACCCAAGAGATGACAGTTGCGAATGGCCCAGCAGTAAGCATAGAAGCATTCCTCCAGAGCTCGAGGAAAAGGACTTTCAGGAGCCAAAGAGTAGTCTACTGAGAGGATTGGTGTGTCTAGGTCCTGGGAGAAGCTCCTGAGGTAAATCTGGAAGACAAGGGGAAGAAGGGTCAGCTACACTGTGCTGGGTGGAGGGAGGACAAAGAAGAAAAAAAAAAAAAAATCAATAAATAAGGTAGACAAACAAAAACTATATGAAACACAAAGAGGGGAGAAGGGGAAGTTACAGGTCAGTACAGACATGATCACGTTTTTACAGTCATACTGTGTTCTAAATATACACATTCAACATAAAGGTGTAGTTATTTTGATATATTAACTAGTACTACACAATTTTTGTGCTCATTTTTTAATTAATTTGTCACTTAAAATCTTACATAATTGTAGTTCTCTTTAATCATAATTACAGCCAGCTGCAAAGGTGTGTAATGTGTCTGCTGACACATGCTGGTGTAAGTGTTACCAGTGCCATTTCAGCATGAAAGTTCTCAACAGCAAACTAACCGAAATCCAAAGAATCAGCACCAGAATTGCAAGTGCATCAGCGCAAAAAAAAAAAAAAAAAAAAAAGTAAAATTCCTAGATGTGTCCAAAGGTCTGAACAGAAATGACAGCATCTGCAAAAGAGGGGCTAACGACACTGGGACAGAGGAACAGCAGTCACAAGACAGAGCTCACTGACAACGACAGGAAAATGCTTAATCAAACAGCACCGCCATTACTGTAGCAGCTCTGAAAGCATTTAGCTGGGAGTCCCTCACCCTCATTGACCTTTAACCCTTTGTTGCTTTATTCCTGTGTGCTGTCCAAGGAAGGGACTCGGATCTTTAGCTCAGCTATCTAATCAGCTTGTCTAGTAACTCTGTGCAGGCTACAAGGCTGCAAGTCTGATCCCGGTTCACCCCTGTACCATTACCTTCACTGGAAAATTGATCTTCACATGGCTAGAATGTATATCTGAGCTGTCATTCAGAAACTGCTGTACTGTATCTAAACCCAAAATTACTTACAATTACAGCCAATAACACAAGCATGCAGCATGGCCACTTTACAAGAGCAGGTAAATCTTAGGGTATACTATGGTTTTCGCTGTCTGTTCTACATTTCATTATGATAATATCCCTATACACAAATCTTAAAAAAAATTCAAAAGGGGTTTCACAAACATCAGGATGAAATAATAAACCTTCCATGGACTCTCCAGTCACTTATCATAAACACTACTCAAAACACTGCAGAATGTTTATGGAATGTTCTGGAGCAAAAGTATATAGCAGGTTTATAACTCAATCTTTCAAAACTGAAGAACAGTGCAATGTCCCAAAACACACAATTCAGAACTTATGTGAGTGTTCCAAAAGGAATGCAGCTGGGCTGGTAAACAGTAGGGCCATCCTTTGCCAAGTCATTGATAAACATGTTGTTAGATGCTTCTGTTAGTTTGTCCACCCACTTTATACAGCCATTTCCTATTATTCTGACTTTAGTGAACAGTGAATGTGTTTCTGGTCTTGTAAGTGTGGATACAAAATATTGTAAAACATTGTTACAGATGGATCATTCTGTCATTTCTAATATATGTGAGGTACACTAACATCTACTGAGGCAAAACTTGATGCAAACCTCATGAGATTTTGAAGTCTGTGAAACAAAGCCACCTCCATGGAAGTGTAGAAGTAACCAGGGAGAGCTGGGCTGTGGTTTTCTTCTTATGTTTATGAGCAAGTTCTGCAAGTGAAACAGAATCACTGGTAGTTTTCTAAAAAGGCCAAGCAATTTTCAAAGAAAACATTCCCTTATTTAACATCAATCCTTCTATAATTTTCATATATTGTAATTCACTAACCATAAGCATTGTATAGCACAATTCCACGGTTTTTCAAAAAAATCTAAAAAGATTTTCCATCTGTTTCATCTAGCACATTTAATACTAATATAACCCCTGTCATTACTGTGTAGACAAATGGAATAATGAAGTAAAATAGCAAATAAGAAATTTAAAAAAGAACAGCCAAGGACGTAAAATTACATTTAAAATTTGTTATATCCTACTTGCCTGTTAGATATCCAGTCATATAAGTGAGAGTGATGAAATGATCTTTTACTAAATGTAATGAGTAATGTTCTTATGCTAATGTCATCATCAACACCACAGTCACTTCTGAATCATCATGATAAAATATGTTAATATGGAGAACACGATATAAGAACTCTAACACAGCGGCAAACTCAGGCTATGTACAGAGCTGCACCTGGCCTTTCCGAAGTTTGTAGGATATCAGACGCATGTTCACAGGTCTGGGACCACAGTGAGCCATGGGTGGGGGAACAGTGAATAGCAGCTCTGGGTTACATGCCAGTGGGAGGTCAAAAGGGATGGGAGGGAGGGAGAGAGTCCTGTCAACTTCCACCTGATTGGTCACCATGCATGCCAAGTTCTGTAAGGAAAAAGGTAATAGGGTGAGGGGACAAAACAATGTTGTCTTGTAATGTTGTGGAACAGAGAATATTTCCTTACTGAAGAGACAGTTTGCAGAAAGATGTTGTATACCTACTGGATTGACAGATACATGCAACTCAAAGAAAAATGTGAAGATTATGTGATAAAACCTGTCACTTACAGCTATCAGTTCATTTTCTGTAATATTCCAGAAAGACTTCCAGAACTTAATGTCCAGATTTTGAATGATTTGCTCAAACTCTGTCCCCCTCAGCTCTGGGTCTATTGCATATTTTCCAGAGGATAAAAAGGAACTGATTGCCACTCCTAAAAAAGAAAGACATAAATTCATATGTAGTTGTCCTTCTGGCTTTGAAATTAAGTTATAAAACTGTAGACATTGTTTTAAAGTCTAATTACTGTGTATAACAAACTTAAAAAAAGGTTGCATCACAACTTTAAAAACCAAGCTTCATTTATACTTTCACTATAGAATCAAGCAAAATATAAGCAAAATATTAAATAGAGCTTTCATTTTCAAATCCAGCACTGGTCTGTAGGCAGTCCCAGGCCTCAAAGGGCAGAGTGTAGCATGTACCAACCTAACTAAGATATCTACTACACAAACCCACATACATTCATACATTAAGGGCAATTCAGATTCACCACATCATGTGACTTGCACGTGTTTGGGTTTTGCATAAAAACCAGACCACCCAAAGTAAACTCTCAGATGTACAAGCAGAACAATTAACTGAGAAATTACTATTACTGTTACAACACTTGGAAGGGTTACGGGTTTGAATGTGGCCCTTGGAACAATACCCACCTTGTACCTTTTTTCCTACAGCTTTCTTGAAAAGAATATACATAGTCTAAACAGTGATTTATCCAACCTAATGTGATATTATTGGTTTATCCATGTCATTTACCAGTCCTCAGAACATTACACATTCCTTCCACTCAGATCACACATGCTTACAGAAACATATCACCTGCCTTATGACCAAAATGAGCATGCACTGTACAGACCTATCCCAGACTGGTGCCTTTGGTAGTTGTTCCCAAAAGAAACCAGGGCAGTGACAACGGTATGCAAGAACGGACGAATCGTGGGAGAGAACTGTAAAAGGAAGTGAGGCTATATTACCATACTTCAGCCCAACATGACATTGAGAGAGAAAAGACCTATCCTTTGACAACATTGGAGACCGTGCTTGTTAGAGGATGTACTGCAGGCCCAAGCTGCTGACGACTCTCTGCATCAGCTCTGACCTGAAAGCCCAGGCAGCGTCCATAGAAACAAGCTTTGGGAATGGATGCACAATTCCTTTCGAGAATTTGGTCTAGATCATCATCCGCCTGGATAAAGAGGTTGCCACAGGTGTTGTCATGCATGAGGTCTTGTGCCAAGCAGAGCAGCGTACAGAGCTGGCACAAAGCGCTGCCGTACGCCTCCATCTCAGCCACATTGTGTTCAGCTCTGAAGTAGGATGTGTTGCAGTGGGTAGCGATGTACCGCCCTTTCTGGATGATGTGGAGAATGCATGCATGAACCACCTGCAAACAGAAGTTTACTGAGGTTAATCTATATTAGTCATGCTAACGTACAACATCAATATGTTTGTATGCGGGTGTGTGTGTATAATTTGCTATGTCCAGACTATTTTATAAAAACAGTTAAAAAAAACCCTGATTTATGCTATTCAATAATGAACTAAAACATTAAGAGTTGCTATTTAGAGTTACATTTATTATAATTCTAGTATTTACCAATTACCATATACACAACATTAATTTCCTTCATTAGTGTTCATTTAAATATTTTATGATGTGAGCTGTTTGGTCATTTTCTATTATCCTTTTAGTCCCTGAACAGACCAAAGTGTCACATCCCTAATCTGTTATGCCCCCAGTCTCCTCTAGATGTTGCATTTTTTTCCTCTTTCTTGTTTTTCTGTCTTTCACGTTTCCTTGTGAGAATGTTAATTCGATCAGTGTTCTCAACTCTCCTTTGTTTATTTCCCTCTTCTATACATTCCTCTATATATCCCTGCCTCCCGTTCCTCTCCTTTGCCAGCTGTTGAAGTGTACAGTAGTGTTACACTAGCGCTGTAATGTTAGTTGGGGGTCAACACAGGGGCCTGATTAACAGAGCACAGCTCATACATCCCACTCAAAGTTACATAAAAGACCTAAATGGAACACCTATTTCACAATGTAATGCCTATTTAAAGCACTGTAGCATGGGGTAACAAATGTGTTTTAATATTAGCTGATCAGGCTTGTGAAGAATTTGCTTAGATTTTTTTTTTTTTTTACATTTTGCAAACGTCACCATTTTCATGTACTTTTGTGTTCGTACTAATAAAAGACTTTTTTGCATTACAGTGCTGGATCGTGCCTTTTGTAATTGTTATGCTCTGAAGGCACATCCACATTACATACGTTTCTCATGTTTTTATTTTAATACCTATTAATTGGCATAAGACTATCACAAAATTTCTACAAAGCATAAAGAAATATGGACTCTACTGTACAGGATTTTTGGTTTATTATGGATTGTTCTACGATATTTCAACATTATGATGGTAATACCAGTCAGTCATCTTCTATACCGGTTCACCCTGTTAAGGGTTTTATGGGAAGCCTGGAGTTCATCCCAGAACACATAGGGTGCAAGGCAGGGGACACCCAGGACAGGGCACCAACCCACCACAGGATGCGGATAGCAATACTACAGAAAATAGGCATTCAGCAGAAGCCATATTTTGAATTAAAATTTTTCCTGGCAAGCAATATGCGACACCAGGGGTGATTCTAGAGACTCTCTAAGTTAATGTAAGTGTTCTAAGCCTGTTTAAGGTAGGCTAGGCTATTATGCTCATTAGCTTACGTGAATTAAAGTCCATCTCTGCCGTACGACATCGTCACTTTAGTGTAACCCCATCTGAGCAGCGGTAATCCGAGCAGCGCCTTTGTTATGTGGTTGGCTGTTTATTAAAATAAAGCACAGTGCTGAGACGTCACCCATAACTGTTTTTGATGTGTAATCAATTACTAAGGTTGTAATATTCCACCCATGCTCACATTGTTGATAACGTTCCACCAGTCTATCATTAGATACGTTCATCAGTGTAGCATGTTGTTTTCCACTGGTAAGATTTAATGTTGAATAACATTTGTGTGTGGGGTAACCGCTGATGATAAATTGTCAGTTCTGTTCAAATGTATGATTTTTTTTCCCCTACTGGCTAAATAAATTAGTATTTATGTAGTGTAAAGGTATCAAAATGTGTAGGGTACTTAAAGTATATAGTGTGAAAAACAAATAGCATTCATAAATTAATTCAACAGCTGTAGGAGTCCAAAAAGGTTTACAAATTTATACAAGAAAAAACACTGGTGCCCTGTGGTGGGTTGGCGCCCCGCCCTGGGTGTCCCCTGCCCTGCGCCCTCTGTGCTCTGGGATGGGCTCCAGGCTTCCCCACGACCCTCACCGGGAATAAGCGGTTTAGCGGTTAAGATAAGATAATGGAAAACGCTGGTCTGTGCTCTCTGAGAAATACCAATACAGTTTAACAGCCTGTTTCTAGACAAAGAAAACTGAAACCGGACTTTAGAGTGATAGATAACAGTAATATTTCCCTACAAAAGTGTCACATGCTATGAGTAGAAAATATGATGACATCTACTTACAGTAATGATTTATCTGGCATGATAACTTGCAGCTCCACTCACAACCTAGTGTTCTAGACAAGCCAGGTTAAATATATTGACTGTTCAAAGATAATAAGCAGTATTACTTAAAACAGAATGTCCTAAGTGTAAAACCATTTAAACAATGTCTAGGCTCTCATTATAGTCTTAATTTTGTAAAAGCACATTCACTAAAGTTTGAGTCTCAAAAAAAAAAAAAAAAAAAAATTTATATATATATATATATATATATGGCAATCAACATAGGTCATATCCTCACCATCAATGAGTATAAACAAAACCACAGCCAGCTGTTCACTTACATTTACCTGAACTAAACCCTCTTCCTTGACCATTTTAATTGACTTTTCATGTTTTTCTACTAAAATTTGCTTTAAATATATCAGTTATTTATTTATTAATTCTGGCTTAACTTTACGTCAAAACTCCATAATCACTGTTGGAGAGGTAGTCGGCATATGGTCAGAAGTGTCATAGAGACGCTTGTATTGTATCAGACACAAACTTCTTTACCTTGACTAGGGAACGATAGCCATTTGCAGGAACCAGAGCATCCAGGTCAAAGTGGTGGTAAGTAGCAGTTAAACCAGCAACAAGGGGCTCCAGAAAGCGTCCATGCTCCTGGATGCTTGACAAAGCCCTCATCAGCCGCAGCACCAGCTCCCCCTGCTGCAGATAGAAGCTGCACAGAGCATCCTCACACACGGCAAACAGAGCCGAGAACAGGGGTTTGTGCTCCATGGCTGAAACACAAAGAGATAAATAACAAAGAGATTTTGTCATGAAATAATTATACATGAATTTGATATGGCTGTAATTTATATACCTCTAGAAATCAATGAGTGAAATGATATGGCAGGACCTTGCATTAGGTGCTTTCATATCAACGTCATTTCAGTATAATGAACATTGTTGTCATACTAAGCCATAAAAACCCAGAGAAGATGGAGGTCCAGAGTATTAAATGGCAAATCCAAAATATGGAGCATAAAAACCCACTAACTAGACAAAGCACAGAAAAAAAGACAGTCCAATAGGGGCAAAACACACACAGGAACACACACACAGGGACTCAACAAACAAATATAAAATGGAAGGGATGCTCGAAGAGGATCCATAATTAAAGGGCAACACTAGGTTAGAGCAAGTTGAGGAAATGGGACAAGAAGCAACACGGGAGATACTGGACATTAAAAGAACACAGGGCCCGAGGAGGCATCGGTGCCTAAGAGAACACAGGGCCCGAGGAGGCACTGGTGGCTAACGGAACACAGAAATAAGCAAGAGCTAATGAGGAAACCACGAGACGATAAATACACACAGAGAATAATTAGGAGTGTGTAAAGACAGGGAGAACAAGTAGGGAATAATCGGAAGCGTGCAAAGACAAGGAGAACAAGAACACTTAACAAAACATGAGAAAGTAATGAGAAAGACAAAGGAAGAAGGCTAAGAAAACAAGAGGGCAAGACTAGGAAACAAGGAAAACACAACAGACCGAATATGACCTTGAAATATTAGTAAAACCTGGAATTAAAAATTGAAGCTTAGTGAAAGAGAAAGTCACAGAAAAAAAAAAAGGTTTGTAACAAACAAGTTTTGAAGCAGTACGAAGCCTCAAACCTTTTGAAAATTCCTCACAAACAAACAGCATGTATACTAGTGGAATCCAAGGGTATAAACCTTTAGGGGTCATCAAAGTGAATACATTTTCTAATATTAATGTCCTAAATGAACTTTAGAATCCAGAAAAAAATCCATCTGTGATGTCACTCATTTGAACACAACTTAAAAAGCAAAATAAAATACGAACAAAAAAAGTGCAACTCTGCTACATTTATAACTAAAATAGTAAAGAAAATGGACATTTAAAACTCATACCTTCGCACACGCAGCCCGGAGTTTCAGTGGGTTTGGAAGCGCAGTACGGATAGCAGTCGTAATGTTGTGCTAGACAAGACTCTCATCACAGTAAGAGACTCATAATGGAGCTGTGGGCTTGGACTAAAGGAGAAATCCATGTGCTTATTCAGTTAAGCAACCGCATCCCATTTCATCACTCACTTGCATTATCTTCATAGAACTTTGTCCTCAAATATAGACAACTAACCTCCGATTCTCATTTTTTATCTTATAAATTAGCTATCTTATTACATTTAACTGGTAAATGCATGTTTGCAGGGTAAGGGACACATGAGATGGATATACAGGTTTTACATTTGGCTTGTTAATTAGCTCACTGCCATTTTCATAAGAAAGGCCTAAATGCATATACTTGTGTTGGCCTGTATTCAATATTAAATTGTATACAGGTTTTTAAAATAACCTTTTGGTATGAACGTTATTTAAAAGCTATGTTTTAGCCATACAATGGCTCTTTATTGAAAAGCATCTTTAATATCCATAATGTACATGGATTCAAAGCCTGCCCTTGCAGACTCCTGTGGCCTACATGCTGGCTTGTTAGCACACCGAACAGCTACTTGGCAAATCTTTATTTTGATAAAAATGTTGGACTATCATCCCTACCCTAATTTGACACATTTTTCAGTATTGTTGCTTTATTATATGGGATTATAACACAACATAAATGTAAACCAGTAATACATAATACTCATGCAATGTGTAACACCCCTGGAGTTGTTGCCCTGGGTCCAGGCATGGCTCTTTAACTGCATACACCTGTTCACAATTCCAGCTAATCACTGGCTTGTTAACCTGTGTTTGTTGCATAGTGCTGTGAAGTATACTCGTGTTCTTAAACCAGGGGTGTCCAATCACGGTCCTGGAGGGCCGCAGTGGGTGCAGGTTTTTCTTTAAGACAATTTCTGCTGTTAATTGAGCCTTAAAGTCATTTAACCATCATTGACTTTTTTGTATAATTGTTATATATAATTGC
>JABJVR010048742.1:0-23671 GCA_025773905.1 Chitala chitala | reverse complement strand
TGCCTCAAAGCGCTTTACAGAGAAAGTTGAAGAAATCAATACAAATGAATGAAGCCAGACAACAACGGAGGAGAGGAGAATATATGTGAAGAAGGATCATTGCATTTAGGTTTTATCTACATTTTGCAAAATTTCCCGACTTTTTTGGAATTGGGGTTGTATATTGTATGTAATATGTAGTAATAAAACAAAAGCACCCAAATTAACAGTGATGTCAGACATCACCATGTTAGACGTTAAAATGCACTTTGAGGCACCTTGTTGTGAAAAATAAATTAAATGGAAATGAACTGAATTGAAAATCACTACAGGAACAAACCAATGTTATATCTTACAGCCTGTGTGAGTACATTTATATATTAATATTATTAAGTGATTCCCTTATGAACAAGAAGAAAGACTGTTTTTGTAATACAATAGTGAGATATTTTACTCCCTCCAATAACAATGAAATGCAGGGTATAAAAGCCACCAACTGAGACAACAAACACGAATAATATCTGGTGTCCTGCTGTTCGCCTTACATGAGGCTAAGGAGTGCCTCTTGGTTCTCAGTACTAATGCAGACACCCCATGTCAACTGGTAAAAGGCGTGGGGGGGACTTTTCTTCAGAACTGACCTGAATTAAATGTCAACACATTTTTTTTTCCTTTGTCGACACTGAATCGTGAGGAACAACGGGAGTCTGGTTCCAAAGGTAAAGTGTAAGATCTAACAGTCATTAAGATGCAAGAAAATCATGAAATGTTTGTAGAACGGAAGTGCAGTGCAGAACGTTTGATCAGGAGATTAGACAAATAATGCCAAAATGCACCGATGTACGTCTACGAACAAGTCAGATACTTGAGGTCACAGTGTGAAGTCATAAGAAACTGGCTATTCTCAGGTACTGAAAATACTAAGCGATGTTCATGTAATATAATGGTACCTCCCAGTGTAAATCTAAGAAAATTTGGTAAACGGGTAGTTGGGGGTGTCATTGAAATGCCACCATTTTGTTTTTTTAGTTTTCGAAGTTACAGTGATAAATATTATTTGGCACATTGAGTCAGTATGAATTGCATTATTAAGACACTTTTATTTAGATTTTAATTCCCAGCACTGCGGTTATAGTTCAGTCCCACTAGTTTATTGTTTTGTAAAATAAAGCGGTTTTTTGTGTTTTTCCTAAGCCGTGTACTGCTAAATGACATATCTTTGATTCTGAGATTTAAATAACTGTAACAATGGAATTTTACAGTTAAGTAAACATTTTGGCAATACACCCTGCACAATACCACATTCAGCAGCGTCAGCATGTACAAGTCTTCCATGGGTTTTAAATGTTCTGTACAGTCACTGACTCAGCAAGATAACATCTAATCATCCAAAATGGACAGAAATGGGTAGCAATGCCCCAAACTGTCACAAACCTGAGAGGTTGCACCCTAACTTCAGCTCTGTTACAAACACCTGGGAAAACGACTTCACTCCCTCCCACTGCATTTCATTTTGTGCTGTAATTTATTATAATATTCTTTTTAACTTTAACGTTACTTGTATATTGCAAATAAGCTTGTGTGGTGTTAGGTCTTTGATATGCCAACACATAAAATAAAATTCGCTTAACCACAGCCTACGGTTCGTATTACACTTCGAGGGAGTGGAATGTTTAGAGTATCTTTTGCCATCGTGCGTGAAGTTTATCAACATATTTTGACAGAAAAAGACCATGGCCTGCGGGTCAGTACAAAAGGTTTGTCATGTGATCCAGCCTGCAGGTCCAAGACAAACCAGTTCATCTTCATTCTGTTGTTTCTGAGCAGCGATAGGGTTTCTTCACTCCACTATTTTTGTGCGTCGTGCATTCGCAAATTCAGACCAAGCGTACTACCTGCCAGCTTGCAACTCAGGCAAACAAATACGACCTCCCCACCCCACCCCCCCCAGATCTCAACGAAAAGTGCTTATCCACCTGTATGTTTAGAGCATTTAGAGTTAACCTACAAAAACATGTGCCAGGCAACAGTTGTCAAACGTGAGTCATCCTCATACCAGTCTTGTCTTAGGCACGTCACTGGAACGGCACAGCTCACGCAACCCGTACTACTCCGTGCAAACTCTCAAAACAGCAAACAGAAATGATGGAGGCTTAACTCCACAAACCCTGCTGATGCTTATATTCTATGTAACAATAAATAAACAATATTTCTTTTGTCTTAAAAGTACTATCAAAAGCAACCTGTGATTACACACTTATAGAAAGAAAATTTGTTTGTTGACTGAATACCATAGCTGATGTTCAAGGATGGTTATCTGAAACTGAAACAGCTGAACATATCTAACGCCTGGGTCAGGTGGCCGTGATGGAGTTGTGATTGAGTTTGGAGGGGTGCGGGGGGGCTCACCAATGTAGATCACATCCACATCCATGGAGTCTGAGGAGGTGTTCCCAAGGGCATTTCTTGCCACGACTGTGATGTTGTAGCTCACCCAGATAGATGTGTGGCTCTTGTCAAAGAAGCAGGAGTTTTCACCGGCAGACTGGTAGTCTGGACACTCAAACACTGTATTGGAGCTGAATGGGAACCAGAGGAAGGGGGAGGGAAGGTTCTTAATTACCTCGCCTAAAGAGACATCAGCACCTTTATGTGGTCCTGAAACACCACTGCTTCTGCTGCACCTTCAAAAGTTTTAAATCAATAAATGCTTTAGTTCTCCAGCAAGGGGAAGTGTATGTATAAACTACCCTGTGTGAAGGTATCTGCGAAGGCAAAACTTTAAACAGAATTATGAACAAAACAAATGCTTGAATCCAGCAAAAAGGTCTGAAACTGAAATAAATATAAAACCTTAATGCATTGGCCTGTAAGAACACTACACACAGCAAGTGTGTCACAGGTGTCTTCAAATAGTTTGACAAAACAGCTGAATCAATAATAGATTTTTTTTTATATACGAACACAGAATTCCATTTCATGTTGAGAACATGGAAAAAAGCAGAGCACAGAAATAAGCACAATTCCTGGTGTGGCAGTGTAAAGGTCTTTATGTGTTACCAGGAGGACTATTGTGCAAGACTCAATAAAGATAACAGGCTTCCTACAATAGCTGAGCCTGCCAGCTGCAGTCTCATCACTGTATAATTTACATGTACCTATCAGTTCTTCTGCTGCGCAATCCTCTAAATTTAAAAATGTCAGCACCTCAACAGTGCAACTAGTTGACATATAAACTGTATGCAGGGTGGGTCACAAACATGTGAAGCACAATCTGTTGCGTGTGCTGGTTTTATGCTGTAGGATTGACCACAAAGCCTATAATCATAATACCAAACAAACTCGCAGTTTATATCACACACACTAAATAGTGGTGTGGGTAAGACAGAAGGTCACACGGAATGAAACCAGTTCTGTACGTGGAACAGGACTTCGACGTGGCAACGCTGTTACAAGTCTGCTGTGTAAAGTGAGCTGAGGTGCAGACTGACAGTGACCCCAAGTTCTACTATAACTATATGGATCTGCTGAGTAAACAAAGAACAGATGTGGTCAAGCAAAGGGAGGCGCAGGAAATAATGCACTGCGTGCAACTACTAAAGGAAAGGGGAGACATTCTTTGCACCGCAGTCTCAGCAAAACCATCCAAATATTGGTCTGCTTTCATATACCGCATTTCTCTTAATTAACGTGTCTGGGTGCATTACAAAATACGTGCAGGGTGCGTATATTTGAGGCCAAAATGTGCAAATTATGAAGCTGTTAAAACGAGGAGTTGAAGTTATTAAAAACAACAAGTTGTTACTAAAAAGCCTAACGTTCTTCTATGTTCTTAAAAGAAATTAATTACAACTTATAAAAAGGAATAAAATACACCCATTATCAGTTTCCATTAGGCATATGAATGAATACATTATTATTATACTTCAGTACAATCAATTTGGGATTCAGAAGCAGATTTTGTCCAATAATTTAGCATTTTTGTGTTAATTAAATGATCTTTACTTGTATTAAATGCATATAATTCACTGCATTTACACATTCATTCTCTGCAGATCCACACTTCTACGCATTGGCCACGTTTCTATGTCACTGCTTTAATTGCATAGAAAGGGTGCACTTTAACGTGTTTCTTATTGTATTACCAGGTGAAGGGCATGTGTATTAGACCAGGCACGTTAATTAGGAGAAGTATGGTATTTGCACATGGTAGCATTATTTATTGATGCCTATAATTATAATATAGTGGGTTTAAGGTGTATTTAACTCCTGACAAATTTTTACAGGTACACCAATATTAATACAAAACACTAGAACCAAGGGCTGAAAAAAGTGGTACTTCTCCAAAAGCATACATAAATGTTTTTTTTTTCAGTCTGGAGTTTTTTGTTTGCCATTATGACATGAATTTACAGTGTAGTTTTATCTATTTCGTATACTTGTGTACTTACGCAGCATGTATGTCCACCAGTGAATATAATGTGTTGTGAATGTGTTGGTATGCATGTGTCATGCCTGAAGTGAGGGTTCACTCACTTCTCCTTGCGGTAGTAGAGGGAGTAGCTGGTGGGGAGGTCACCAGTGGGGCCCGGCTCCCACCAACAGGTGAAGGTCTCCTTCTCGGGTGACTGGCAACCAATGAGCCTGGGCTTCCCTGGAGGGCTGACTCCTGAGGAGAAGGAGGAGGAGGAGGAAGAGGAGGAGGAGGATGAGGTCAAGTGAGAGCCCTTGACCTATGAGCCAGTGTAGAAACCACTGTTTACAAGTAAGACCTTGTCCCTTCCCAGCACGTGTTCTAGTAAATGTGGATCAATATACTACAATCATAGCCATTAGCTTTGCGGAGTCAACATCATTTAATTTCATTGCTCTTTCAGCATAGTGGTAAAGTAAAAAAAAACAAACTTGCATTTAAGCAGAGTCAGCAATGGTGGTCATGATTAAGGTGAGGTCATCATGGCTACTCACGGGCTGCCTTGGTCCTCATGTCCAACAGCAGAAGAAGGAGCGTCAGCATCACCCAGGCCTGTCCCTGCACCCACGCAGAGCCCTTTTCCATGCCCATGGAATTCTGGGAAAGGAACCAGTGTCATGTCAGTACCCTGCAGGACAGAGTGGCTCCAAGCTCTGATCAGCTGACCAGCTGGCCTTGCTATTTTCAATGGTAACATGAACCTGAAGGGAAAATAGTGGCGTAACGCGTAAACATGGGGCACTCCCACATTCTGCTAGGCAGAGGGGGACTATGCACATCCAGGGAAAAGTTGGGTGACATCAAGATATTCCTTGCGCTCTTCTTTGCAAAAGTAGATTTACCTTTATGTTCTTAAAAATCATTCTGCATGTATTACAGTGCCTGGTACAGGTTAGTGCTGTAATTTAGCAGGCAGCAATAAAAAAACAAGTAAACAGGAAGAAGAAAGGCCCAAAAAAAAGGTCAGATGACACCAATCTATCATTCAGTTTCACACCATTGGTGGGCAAGGAGGATGTTCTGAGCAGAACCCATGGAGGGGGGGGGGCCCTCACTGGAAATCACTGCAAACTGCTTTTTTGGATGCTTGTAACAGTATGTATTACTGCTCATTCTTCAGTGCCTTGTCCTGTCTTTCACTAAAGACAGGTGCACGATCGTAGGTCTCTTGTATCACTGCCATGGATGTTTCTTGTCCAACAGTTTTCCTTCTATTTGCTCTTCACCAAAGGGCCCCAAAACCAGATGCCTCAGTGAGTCAGTATGGAGAGATGTTAAAACAAGCTCACAGCTCCACCCCTCTGAAACAAACAGCCAAAATACTCCTGGGTGTTTTTTTCCCCACTGGTACTTGGTTGCCAGGTCTTCTACACTGACATGTGATCCCTTCTGCAGAGTGAAAGACCTTCTGAAACCAGGAGAGTGGCAAGGTGTGCCACGCTGCACTTGCACTGAGAGGCACTGGTGTGCACACGGCCTGAGTTTATGACAGCAGAGTGCTCAGGCGAAGGAAACAGGTGGCAGGCACTGCCAGGGGTGGGTTCATTCTACAGGAGATTGAAGCATTCTAAAAGGTTATTGTTCGAGCCCATCTGTTCATTTTCCCTACTAATGCAATTCCTGGAAAAAGCCGTATGAATATTACCTTCCATGTCACTTAAATTACCGAAAATTGCAAAGATGCCGTTTGTCACTGTTTACACATGAATATAATTAGGCTTCTTCCGGATTTAATGTAATGTCCAATAAACGCCCCCAAAATTAATTTGTACCTCTGCACATCACATTGTTTTTGAAAGAGATTAATGGCATAAACATTTATATTAACGGCAACATGTAACAAAACACAAAATTGCTGTCACTTTAATTACATTTAGTTTCTCTGTAGTTGCCCAAAGCAACACAAACTGCTGACAATTTGATTGTGACATTTCATTGAACAAATTCAGGTAAATTACCTTGCCCAGAGGCTACACAGAATTCCTACATACTAAACCTGCATCTTTTGCAGCCCGCATCCCTAACTACGGTACTTTACCTACTCACATGTATGCAAACTGCAGCTCTTATCGAGGTGTCATGTTAAACAAGCAACATGCAACAAGTAAACATCTGACCTACACAAAGAGTAGAGGTTATCTGCCTCTCTTTTCCCTCTTCTTTGTTGACAACAGTTCAGAGCACAATTAAAGGAAATCAGAAAGGAACCATTTCCCAGAAACTTGGAGGTGAAAAAACTAGCCTTTAAATAGACATATTATTTCTAAAATGCTAATTTTAGTTAACTAGTTAGTAATTCACAGTGATAAGCTTAACCAACCAGATTTGATGTACATCAGTGATTTTTAATCTATCATTTATACTCGATTAGTTACCTTTATGCAACAGAGTAATTTTAGTGCGTACCTGGAAATGCACATTAACTGTCCCCGTGTGTGGGGAGATCAGGAACATGCACTTCACAAATATATTTTAACTTAACTCTGGGTCCTTTTGAAATAGAGTGAGCTATGGGTGGGCATTTCAAGTGAAAGGAACAAAAGATAAACTGATAATCCATCTCTGATCACAAGCACCATGCGCTGCTGCTGACGACACTTGGCAGAAAAGCACATGGCAGAGTCAATGGGCCCAGGCCACTGCAGCGGCTTGTTCGGTTCAGCAATAAGCAACGAGTGAGGCAGTAAACAAGGTTAACGGGTTCACTGCGTCCCTGCTGGCACCTCTACGCGCGCAGCATAAAGTTCCAGATCAGCCAGCAGACCCTATACCAACCTTTGTGCGTGCCACTTACAGCTGAGGAGCACAGCGCACTGGTTGGCAAGGGGTTTGGGAGGAGAGTAGTCATTGGTCTGGGCTGTAAAAGGACTGGTAGTGGTACAAACGGAACGTCTGAAGCAAGCCACTGCAGGTCTCATACAGTACTCATTTAGCAAATTTAATAGACGGAACACAGTGAGAACTTCATTTTTAGGATGTTCCGGAAATTGTTCTGCCCTGGAATGAACACCTTACCTTAAAGACACTGTCTTTACTTTAGTTTACAACCTTGAACATTTTGTTAATAATTCTGAAGCTACTGAAACTTCAATTACTCCAGTATTAGGGACACAATAGCATGTACAGCCACCATATAATAACAATTGGGTCTTGTTGAAGTTATTTAATGCCATACACGGATACACATGTACACAGTTTTCTACTTCACTAATGAGAAGTGATTTCTGTGCTGTTGGATTTGAGCAGCATCTAGGCTAATCAGAATGAGAAAGTTGCCTCTGAAGTAACCTGTTGGTCTGATAATTCAAATTAGACCTCAAACGGACCAAGGCTTTGCAGTATGTAGCCAGCTTGTAATGCTTGTTAAGAAGTGAGGGTGAGGAAGGAGAAACGCACAGCCCTACTTCTGAGAAGTTCCTGCTTCATTCCAGCATGCTGAGCACAATTTCTGCCTCTCTGTCACTCCATCTCTCTCCCCTCCTCATTTCTGTCTGCCTCTGTCTCTCCATCTCTCTCTCTCTCTCCCTCTCTCTCTCTCCCTGTCTCTCTCTTCTCATCTGTCTGTCTGTCTCTGTGTCTCACTCTGTACATATCTCTGTTTGTATGTCTCTCTGTCTGTTTTGATGTCTCTGTCCGTCTCTCTGGCTCTCACCTCTCAGTGGATTTCTCTGCTTGGCCTTTTACTGCTGATCTAACCACAGACACCCTTTGTATTTAAAAATCAACATGACATGACAACTGTATCACTCTAAGCTGTAAAGTCCATTGGCTACGTTGATAAGCTGATGTAGCTGTAATAGTGTTTCATTTATGAAACACTCACTCAGATTTCCTGACTGCCTCTTTCTAGAACCAGAACAGGAAGTCTCAGACTTTGCTCTCTTTAAAATCTGTAGATAACAGTTAACAATTAGTATGCAAAGGTGTTTGTTAGATAAGCAAATACAGCATATGTGGTATTCCAGGTGGTGAAGATTGTTTTTCATAATTGCATACAGCGTACAAAATCAGACCATCTGGTCAGGCAAGAATTACATAAAAGCAACAGCTGCCACCTTCAGCCTTGTCAAGGTCAAGGCGTAAGCAAGGTTAAACCTTTTCTCGCTCAGTTAACTGTGAATGGGCAGGTTGCTAGGAACTAAGTCGAAGCATTTTGACTCTTGCAGCACAGCCAAGTGTGGCAGGCATACAGAATGAGTCACTGTAATAAAGTAAGGACAGTTCTAACATGCAGTTCCTTCTGCATGGATTAGCATGGAAGAAGGACACAGCAGTCAGAAATGTACAGGTAAAATGGAACACTAACATACCACTATCATCGCTGTCCCCCAGTGACCCCTATAAACAGAACGAGTGGCTTACGTTAATATACAACAAGAGGTGGTTACTTATTGTCCATGGTGAGAATGTGAAGGATTTGTCCAGCAATGTGTGGTGGATGTGGGATGTTTGTGGAGGACTAAGGGAGGGAGAGCCCAATTAATGGAAAGTTACTGAATAAACAGGCAGAGGAATGCAATAACCAGCCAAGGCGCACTGCCAGAAGTGACCAGGAGGGCAATAAACACAAACTCTTTTAAGGTCCAATGGCTCTGTGGTTCACACTAGTAACAGCAGAAGGTTGCAGGGTCAGTCCACAGGTCTGGTTCTACAAAAAAAAAAAATCTAAAACAAGACAAGTTACTCACAGCGCTGCAGAATGCTCTTAGTAAGAAAATTACTCTGAAATTCCCAAACACTTTAACTCCTCCATGAAATAAGGCCATTTTGGCATTACTGAGACTTCACAGACAGAAAGTTACTTATCAACATAGCACTGCATTAAAAATGTAAAAAGAAGGGCTCAAAGATAAACAGAGTGGCGTGGGGGATTTGCCTCTACAATGTCCTCCTAGAAGAAAGGCAAGCTTGTGATACTGGGGTCATATAAATCAAAGAACTCAGAGCAGCAATGCAGGTTTAACTGCAATACAAGTTTAACCATCGGTTGTTGGTCATCTATAGACACTGGGGGTCTGTTTGAACCTGGATTTGTCATGTAGACGAGCAGCAGACTGACCATTCAGTTTCCATGTATTAGTCTGATTAAAGTCTGAAACATAAAGTGAAGCCCATCTCTTTGTTAGCCATATGATCAAAATCCTTTGACACATGCTTTATTCTACACCACTCAATGTACAGGTTAAATTATAATGCATGGCATGAATAAAAATGCCCATAACTATTTAGTTTTGTTAAAAAAAGATAATGTTGGTTGATCTGGCTCAAAAAAAAGAACTATTGAAGATGCTTAAGGGTAGGATCTCAGTAGGATTTTTACCCATGCTTCAACACACTCAGCTGTCTGGTCATATTAACAATGCCTTGCCAAAATTAGTTAACATAATTATATCAATCATTCTTACAGAGTACATGAAGAAAATCAACAATACTTCTATATAATCCCATAATCTAATGTATTAACACACTTATGAAAGGGTCAATCAGAAAGTCTTTTTCTCGTCCCAAAAAGGCGAAGGATAAGGAACAAAGTACATGAAAATTTTCGTGCCAGGTTTTTAGAGGTAGTCAGTTTATGATCCTTTTGGCAACAGGTTGAGCACGTGCCTCTCCCCGCAGGCTGGGAGCAAAATACAATCATTAACCAATAACCAATCTGATGGGCATCACATGACCAAAGTGCTGGGGGCACAATCTGTGACCTAGGTAGAAAAATGACTTTCTTATGTATAAAAATGTTCAATATATAATAGCTACGCTGTTCGTCTCCCTCTTTCATGAAATCTAACCAAACTGTTCACATGTTTTGCTGGAGTAATGTGGTCCATCTTAGAGTACTGGTGCAGCTTTGCGGTTCCTAGGAAACCAACTGACCTTTCTTATAGATCTGATACAGGAAGGAAACTATGATTTCCCTGCACAATTAAAGTTGATGCAGGTTAATAAACAGTGAAATACTATGAAGGTGACTGGTAAATGACTGCACCTTAACTATATTTCTGCGCCACATGAACTGGATATTTCAAGATACAGCCCTAAATTTGAGTGTTAACTGTGGTAGTGGTTTTCCATTAAGACAGTACATAATTATTTTTCACTGAAAGGTCAAAAAGCCCGAAAAGAATAGCAAAATGAACCATACTGATGAAATAATCGGGGCACCTTTTTGATGTTAAGGATCATTTTTAGAATAGCTTCATTTCACATGCAAATCAGTGTTAAATATGCTAAATCAGGTATTAGGAAAGGGAGTTACGGTGTTAAATTTACATTTCAGTGCTACAGTAACATATTTTAATTACAACATAAAGTTTATATCAATTTTCTGTAGGATTTATTTGCACTAAAAGGAAAGTGTGACCATGCATCTTCAACCTTCAGCTGTACAGTCTTGGCATTGCTTTCAGTTTTGACATACATAGTACAGTTGGGAGAATAAGAATATGAGTTAAATTTAATACTCATGCAAACAGCCAAAATGATTTGAAAAAATACAGAGAGAAATTATTTAAGACTAAGTTGTACAGCCTTATCCAATATTCTCACAGGTTTCAACCATGCAAAAATTGTTCACATGTTGCCTCATTAGAACAGCCATCGCATCAACGTTAACAATAGAAATGGCTGATAAAAAAATACTTTATACAGAGCTGCAATGCCCCCCCTGTTCCCCCAAGGCTTTTCAGCCGTTCCATAAGTGCTATGTCACTACACAACAATTACTAAGAGACAAAACAGCACTGAAAAAAAACTGATATATAAATAATCAATTACACAATAACAACATAATTAGGTTTCAGCACAGTACTGATAGGCATGTTCATATTTAGAGGTAAGAATATGTATCCCGCTACAAAATTAGTATAGATTTTAAATTAATTTTCTGATTAAGGGTTAATTTAATGCTAAAATTGGATGCTGACTGCAATGTCTATCAAGAACTACACACCAGCTAGAACAGTTCATTTAACAAACAGCCCGCAAACCAAAAACATACTGCTCTGCTGGCTACTTGTGTAAATAACCTGAACTATACCCATTTCATGACATTATTTGTTTTGCTAACAACTGTGACAAATTTACAAAAACATAAGAAGCACCTTTGCAAAACATAAAACAACAAACATTTAACATTTGGCATTTATTTGACCTGAGTTATGGAAAAAAAACATTAAGTATGAGTTTCACCTTTATGTATTCCAAAAACCACACCAGTATCTGTTCACTATATACAAGACCAGAAATAACCGTGTTAACAAGACATGGAATACAGTTAAATATTATTTTATGCCATCAAAGGCAAATTCAAGTAAACAGTATCTTCTAATTTCTTTATCAGATTTAAATCAAATTTCATAATCTGTGTCGGAATTATACAGAAATCCCATTATCTATTGCCACAACTGTTTTATGTATTTTATTTAAAATTTACTACCAACAATATTAGCCTAGTAAACAACTTGTCTTACATATACATTAGACTGCATTAGACCATTTTTACAGCGCTCTAAAATTATTTTTGTTTAGGGCAGCAATCAATGGCCACTCATCACTTTACAGTGCTCTGTCTTAGAGCTTTACTGGTTGAGGCACCTTTAAAGCACCTCAGTGTGATGGAAACAAGCCTGCCCCAGAGACACACTCGCATATTAACTGGCTTTATTAATGGAACACCATGGCACAAACAAAATGGGCTGACTTTTACAAAAAAAATTCACCCCCAACTGCCATACAAAAAAATAAATTCCAAGCAATCATACTCCCATAAAAAGGTTGAAATTGCCTACATAGATGTAGAAGCATAAGGGTAAACTACCTGGAAAAGTTAAAGAGCCTATTAACTCTTATCCAGTGCCAGCCCTGGAGATAGGCCGTATAGGCAAATGCTATGGGCGACGTCCATTTACAGGGGTGCAACTGGCGCCGCTAATGAGAGAAAAATTTGAATCAGTTAACTATGACTAGTTTTTATCCTGCCTAGGGCAGCAAACTGGTCAGGGCCAGCTCTGTGTCTCGCCACAGAACTGGACACTTCCTAGACACAACACTGGACAGTTTCTCAAAGGACCAACCATGACGACAGTTCAGCTCGCTTCTGTCTGGTCAAGGTCCTTGCCTATATCTTACCGCTGTGACAAAGTGTGAGTGTTACCTTTTTTACATCAGACAGGGTCTTGCCCCCCCTTGAGAACCTATGTCTGACCATCAAAATAAACCAAGACACAGAAGGAGAAGACAAATATGTTTAGGAAAAAAAAGTTTAACTTTCAATAACCCTTCCTTGTTAGTAAACTGTACAAATTATGTCGTGCTTAAGATCAGGTCTTTATCTTAAGTCACCTGAAATACTTGGTTATCATGCAGACCCCAAAAAGGTTGAAGTCCCTTTTCAAATCAATTTTGCATTGTCAGTGACTGTAAACAGAAACTTTGCATGTCTAGCTGTACCAAAACCAAATATTAAAAACACCAACCAACACTAGTCGACAATCTGTGGTTTTCAAACTTTTTTGGTTTGTGTAACTCCTCTTGCAACTTTTTTTTCTTTCTAGTACCCCCTGGTGTTTTCATGCACATTTTGTAAATTTCGGAAGGTAATTTTTTTCAAGAGAATTTGAGGCTACTTGCCAAAAATATAGATTTACTGTCAAATTCTGTAATTCTGTCAAGTACGTTATGAGGTGCCGCCGAGTATCTCTGTGTGACAACCACTGGGACACATCACAAAACAACGTTTTCAACTTTTCAACGAAAAGTACTTTTAGACATGATAATAACTGGTAGTTTAATAAATTTTACAGACAACTGACAATACGCTTTGACACTTTATGTCTCAGTCTTACATAATACTAATGAAAAAAGCAGGTTCACTTAGATTACAATATTTTAAAGTTAAAAAAGAACAGTAATATTTAACGCAGAGCTCTGATTTAACTGTTAAAACTGCACATGTAACAATACCTCTTTTTTAACAAATTAACTAATACGTTTCTTGGTGGTGCAAGGTGCTTGAAATACCACAAAGACCAAGACTAAATTATCAACTTAAGACCAATGGTTTGTAGCTTCCCATGGGGCAAATAAAATGTTTATACCTTAAATCGTTAAAATAACGTGTTTGTTCAGTGCGGTTTTGTTCTTCTATGAAATAATTCAAATTTACGCACACAGATACTTCGAACACAGATACGCAGATAAATCAAATGGTTATCTATATGAAACTTATTAAAGGTAATCTTTATAATCGAACTGTACCGCTGGTATTTTAAACAGGAACAGTATTACATTAGAAAAACATGACAGGGATAAATAAACAACAGCTTTCCGCATTTTGAAGGGCATTTAATTGATTTTTTTTCTACGTACAGGTTACCCATGTACAGTAAAAACATGCGAAACATTTTAAAGACGTTGAGATGAGCTTACTGTAAAATTTGAGGGAAAAAAACTGTTTAAACAATATCCTTTAATTGTTTTAATTGTCTACATATTTTAACGTGTTTTCCATATGTAAAATAATTGTAGATATCAGAAAAAAAAAATTCTTCACATTTGAAAAAAACAGGAAATAAAAATATGAAATGTTGCGCTGGCGTGCACTCACCTGTATTGCATATGGTGTAAAAATCGTCCTCTGCGACACTTTAAAAAACTTCACAGGGAACGTCTGATAAATGTGCTCGTGGTTCTCAGGTTAAAAAAAAAAATCTCAATGGACAGCGCTTGGATGACAGGTCAAAGAAAAAGAGTGACCGCAATAGGTTTATTCCTACGTCCACACTTTGTGTTGCTAAGATTGACCGACTCTTGACAGTGCACCATTTGACCCGCCCCCTTTGCCATCCCACCCACGGAGTGTCGGAAACCTGTAATCCATCTCAGTGATCACCTGTGGTTGTCTTTTGCGGGAGTGGCACAGTATGGAGAGCCAGCTGGGACAAAACGAATGACTGTTTGAATCGCACAAGCTGGAGCAGCACCTGATGATTTAGAGTAGCTCTGCGTGCGCGTGCACAACACCCATTAAGAAAGAATCAAATATTTATTTGGTGATTACGGGACGAAGGAAAATGTAATTTATCGAATGAAGTCAGTCAGAAGCAAATTACCATAACAAAAGGAGAGGACAGGCTATAAACAGCATAACATGGCTGCTGTCTGGGACAACAACTTAAACGTCAGTTAGAAGTTGCAGCATCTTAAGAATTAATACATGTGATCTGCGTCTGCTCTGTTCCACTGTCTTCTCCTTTGTTTAAAGAGGAATGCCAGTATATCAACCGATTTCCTCTTATTGTATGTAATTATTTGTCTTGAAGTACATCTGTGTTACTGAATGCACAGTGTCAATGAAGACTCTCAGTCATCCAGGTGGAGCTGTCTAAAAGTTGAAATGTGAACTGAACGACTTCTTGATAGGAACGTTTCACTACTCATCCAAGTAGTTCTTCAGCCTGAGATGAAATTGGTCAGGGACCCCATATTTATCCTCCACGGTGGTTTCAGTACTCAACTCACTTGGAGAGGCTCGTTAGCTGAACAAAGGCAGAGAGTCATAGGTACGTAGATGTCCTGACTCCTGCTACCTTTGTCAACACAAGAGCATCATTAAGAGTGTCTAACCCATTGGACATGTGAAATGGTCTTAATCTTCCTGGGGACTGATGCAAGAGCAGCATGAAAAATAGGGGACAGGTTGTGTCTGATGCCTCTGCCTCTGTTGAGGGAAGGATTTTCAATTTTTGCACAAGTTGACTCCTTAATTAATCTCTCAAACCACTTTGCTCTCTATCCAAAATATGCACATTATTGTCTTCAAATGAATGTTCTGTTTCTTTTAGATGAAGGTACACTACTGACCCTGGTCCTGAGGTGTTGCCTTTCTTGTGCTGGGAGCTCCTTTAGTGTAGAGGTTGCTTGCAAAGACAAAATCTCTCCTGAAAGTATCAATAATGGTGAATTAATGTTACCTGACTACCATTCAGTGACCTTCATCAACACCAAATGACTTGTCAGTTTGAGTAGCACGAGTAGCAAGTAAAACCTAACAGGTTTTTAATAAACCCACAAAAACATAAAAAATAGAAAGGTGCATTAAATAGATTCAGTATGCGAAATAAATAATAATTAGCATGATTATTTAAAAACTTTGTATTTGTTTCACAATAATTAGTATAACACAACAGAATTTTGTATAAATGAAGCAGCCGAAGGACAATTCTGTTCGCTTGTATAGGAGAGCAACGTCTAGAGGGCGAAATATGCAAAATTTTCTGGTGAGAAGAGAATACACTGATAGGGGAATGCGATTGTTTCAGCTAGTTAGTCGTGCGGGAATATAATTTTTGTTTCTGCGTTCGGTTTGAGTTTTTCATATACCGTTTTATTTTTCATTTAGCCTGTGCAACTGGCTATTTGTTGAGACGTAATTTTGGGTCTGAGTTTCATTATCCCAGCTGAAGTCTCCAGAGGCAATAGCGGACACTTCGCACACATAAGCATGAAGGAGTTAGATAGTCAGGGCAACACAGCCCTGTGTTTTACTGCATATACATGATTTATTTGTGTTAATTGTTAAATCTTGACCAAGGAAGGTGTAGTAATGAACGGACAGTTATTAAATAATTACGGACAACGATTCTCACATTACCCGTGTTTTTTTTTTCTTTTCGCTAGTCGGGTGAGACGCGTTTTTAACTTACAGGAAAAATCTTTCTGAACAGCTGTACCCGTATGATATATTTGTATCTTTTGGAGGACGCTGTTATTTTATGTGCATGGTGGTTATAACTAGAGTTTTCTATGCTTCTATACTGCAGTATAGGATAAGGCATATTTTTCTCACGGACGAGCCATTGTTCGTGGCCATTGCCTGTATGTCTTGTATGTGAGACTTTTTCAAATGAGTCCATGGTACTGAGTAGCTTAAAGTCGACACTAAACATGCTTAAACAAAAAGTGGTTCTTACGAATGTACAGACCAGAACGTGAAGCAATCACAGTTTATTGTTTTTAACTATTTAACAAAAGTTTCTGGCAGCCACTTTTCTTTTTACAAAGGCTAAGCAACCCTATACCTTAGCCGAAAGTATAATGTGCTGTCAAAAAAAAATTGTTACGTTAATTTAAGCAGCTCCTAAAGTTGCGAAAAGTTCCTTTGTCTACGATCTGTCGTCGAATTGAAAATCTGTCCGCGATATTTTATGTTTAATATTTTAAATTGCATGTAAAATAGAATTTGAATATAGCTATGTAGTGTGATATGTGCAACAGTGTAAATTTGTTAATTACACGAGAGTGTAGCATTAACGGCTCAGATGTGCCAGGACAGAGATTTGCACAGGTCAGAGAAAGTTTGAAAACCGCTGTGCTGTTGTTGAGTTTTTGGTCACTAGATGGCAGGAATGTGTAGAAATATAAAATGGCTGAAGTTACCGTTGAAACTGGTATTTGTGCATTTAGATGTTTTACCTTAGGGGCCATTCTTCTGCTTCTTATCCTCAGCTGCCCACTGGAGATAAGATACTTAACTCTGTGTATTGTACTGGCTAGAGATCGGCAAGAGAGGTCCTTGCACTGAGAACACTCTGTACATGCATTTTGTACTTTATGCGTCACATGCGATGGGTTTCACAAGGTCATCTAGAGTGATGCTGCTGATCCCTTTAAAGTCGTGCAGCTTCTGCTTGAGAAAACCGAGACTCTCATGCAGCTTGTACATGCACATGTCACAATCACTCAAAGTGAGATGAACAACCCAGAAAGGTTGGAGTCAACAGAAAAGTAAGAGTTGGAGCTTTCTTCTTCAGTCAAATATGTCATGTGCAAATGTTCATGGTATCCAAAAGGAAACATTTATGCGTTTTGTTTTAGTTCAGAGTGAGGGTCTGCCTTTTCCCAGTTGTGATGAGACTCACAACATCCCTTGTCCTCCAGTATTGCCAGTTGACCTGCTTGTCATAGTTATCTTCCCACAAACCTCAGGAGCTTTTTAAGTATCTTTATGGATAAACCTTTATTTTTGTATGATAGTCTTGGAACAGTACCTGTCCCCAAATTATTGTATTTTGTCTTTTAACCTTACATACTCACCTATATTAGATTCTGTCACCCCTGTAAAGTTAAAGGTCAGGAGATCAGCTACTGACCCATGTCTGAATGACAACACTCATGCCTTCAGAAGGCATTGCAGACAAGCAGAACGTAAGTGGAGAAACTTTGTGCTTCCTTAGAACTCCTTAGGCCTTGTTTAGCAAATTATCAAGATGTTATTAAGGTAGTGAAACCTGAGTTCTTATCTAGGATGATTAATAATTCCAATAGTCCTCGAGTCTCGTTCAACACTATTCATTCTGTAATCCAGCCGAGTCATAGGGTCCAACTGAATACACTGTTGATTATTGTGAGAATTTTTCAACTATTTCTCTGATAGAACTGCTTGTGTGAGACAGTGTCTTGTAGGAAGTGCATCTGTGTGTCGTGAGACTCCTTTATGCTCAGTTGTTTTTAAATATTTTGAACCTGTTTCTCTCTACTTTCTCAGATAGTTCAGATGTTAAAGGCAACATTCTTCCCTTTGGATGTTGTTCCACACAGAATAGTAAAAGAGGTATTTAGTACCATGGACTTGTGTCTCAGATTAGGGCATGTACTGGATGTCTTTTATCATGCAGTGGTTATATCTGTCCTGAAGAAACCTAACTTTGACCCATCTGTCTTATCCAATTTTAGACCTATTACACTTACTGTTTCTCTGTGAAGTCTTAAAAAAAATATTGTTTTTAGTCAGCTACAACATTTATTAATCGGCAGTTCTATTTATGAAAAATTTCAATCTGGTTTTATAACTTGACACAGTATTGAGTCGGCTCTGTTGAAGTTTCACAATGACAACATGCTGTCACTAGAACAGAAATCCTGTTGGGCTGATTCTTTTAGATTTCACTGCAGCATTTGACACTAGGACCATGAGATCCTCATTTCCCACCTCAGTAGACTAGTCAGACTTCAAGGCACCATGCTAGATTTGTTTTCGTCTTATTTCACAAACAGGAACTTTTCCGTGAGCTTGGGGCATGATTCATCCTCCCCAGCCCTCTTGACTCCGCTCTATTTTCCTTGTACATGCTTCCCTTGGTTTCCATTATCAACAAGCATGATGTCATCTTTCACTTTTATGCTGGTGATGTTCAGTTATACCTGCTTTTAAAGCCTGGAATTTCCAACCTTTTTATAGTCACTGCCTGACTGCCTATACGGTAGTAAATGTTGGCTGGCTCAAAATCTTTTATGCTTGAATGAGAACAAGTCATCTTTGACAGTTCTGGTGCCCTCCTACTCTAACCAAAATCTTAGGGATCTGGTGCGAGATGTAAAGTGAGGTTTCAAATGGATTTGTGGGAGTAATTTTTGACTCTGACGTACATTTTAATAAGCACATCAATTCAGTGGTCAGAACAAGCTTCTCTCAAATTCGATTACTGGCGAAAGTCAAACCTTTCCTTTGTCAGAGGGGCTTAAAAAAGCAACTCACACATTTATTAGCTCCAGGTTGGACTACTGTAATACCCTATACATAGGAGTTAATCAGTCTGCCCTTCAACATCTTCAGTTGGTCCAAAATGCTGCAGTATGTCTTTTAACTGACGCTCCTAGGCATAATCATATTACCCCCATTCTTTACTCACTCCATTGGCTCCCTTTGTGCTTCAGAGTGGAATTCAAGAATTTACTGTTTGTATTTACAGGCCTCAATGGCCGGATACCTAACCTACCTGTCTGGTCTCACTCAGTTACACAGCAGTGTTTCCCAGATGACATTTTTCAGGGACAGTGGCTAGAGGATGATAGAGGTTTTACATGCATGTGCTAAAATTTGTGGTTATTTATTTCTCGCGCAACACAAGACTGTTGGTTGGTAATTTTGTTAATATGATGTATTTATTGCACACAAATAACCATCAAAGGTACCAGTTACTTCACAATTAAAGAAGTTAGAACAAACAATCTTTTAAGAAAAATAAAATAAAAATGTATGAATAAAAAGATAAAATCAACGCAATGAAATATTAAATAAAACCAAAATTATAATAAACTCTGAAATTGGTGCAAACTGCAATTTGAACTGCTCGGGAATTTGAGTCAAACTACTAATTTTCTCGTTATGAGGACTGTGTGCCTCAGTGCTGCACTTTTTGTTGGTGTTGAAAAAATTTCACCATGGCATCATGTATGAAGATACTGTAAGGGACCAAGGGAGCAGGCGGATTTCAAACCGGGGTCATCGCTACATGCCCAGCACACCAGAGAAGAAGACCACTGAGCCAAGACTTACATGTCTAGCTGTCGGAGCTAATCCTCCTGCCTGGCAAGCTGGACAGGCAGCGACAACCCTGGTTCAAAACCTGCCTGCTTCCTCGGTCCATTATGATATAGAGACCAAAGCTCTATACTCTTTATATTTAGAGTAACAACTTCAACAGATAACACATCATAACAATTCTAAAGGCAACACACTAATGATAGGTGTGACAGTCCTCTACTGTGTATTAAAAGCCAGGGTAAATAAATAGGTCTTAATTTTTGCTTTAAACAAAGTTAAGTCTGAGATGATGTGAATTTCAGGAGGTAGTGAGATCCATAATTTATCTGCCACGATCGAAAAGGAGTGGTCACCCCAACATCTACATCTTGTTCTGGGGACAGACAATAGTTTCTACTCAGGAGACCTAAGGGATCTGTTCTGTGTATGAAAATGTAAAAGCTCAGACAGGTAAATAGGTGCCATGCCTTAAAGGCAAATAATAAGAGTTTAAAATCGATCCTGAAGCGAATAGGGAGCCAATATAAGGAATGCAGAATAGCAGCTACAATATGCTCATATCTTGTTAGTTAAGAAACTGGACCACAGCGTTCTGAACCAACTAGAGGTAGGTGAGGGATGTTTGACCGATGCCAACATATAATGCATTACAATACTCAAGTCGATGAAGGGTAACCTTTTCTAGATCAGCGCGTCATAAGAATGCCTTAATCTAAAGCATTGAAGGCAGTTGTAAAAAGATAGACTTAACAATGGTATTAACCTGTTTGTCAAACTTTGGGCTGATGAGCACCCACATTATTTAGGGCCTTACTTGTCTGGAAAGTGCAGACAAGGGACAAATACAGTGACACTGTGGTTACACAAGAAAATATTAAATAACACAAAGTTACTGTAACTTGGCAAAGCCTGGATGAAGAATCAGTGAAGAAAACCCCTGGTTTTCATGAGCCTCGGTGTACATATGAAATCCATTAAAAGTGTAGTAGTTCTACACTACTAGTTGTTCTAGTGTAGTTCTGAAAGATTATAGTCATTGTATTTCATGGTAAAGCATTAGAGAGTGGAGGATAGGTAACAAATGCTATTTTATAGGTAGTTTTTATTAATATTTTAAATTATGTATTTTAAATTTGCTATTTGATCAATGTGCAGTACACTTTGCATAATAATAAAATGTGTTTTACAGTAAATTTTCATGTATATCCATACATGTAGTGTTCTGGGGACAGAAATGGCATGCATTCACCAGAACAACAAAGTCAGTCACAAAAGAATGGACCAGTCATTTTAACTTCTGGCAAACCTTGTACAGCCATACATGACTAATACAGAGTTTATTTTACTTAAAGGAATAATATTTGGTTGTTTTATTGTACATGAAACAGTCTGTAGTGTGTGCAGGTGGTGAAAGTTACGTAGTTCATTCACACAGACAACCTGGATTTTATCAGCCCCAAGGGCGAGTAAACAGCAGGGGCCGGCTGTCCTGGGACACATTATCAAAAAACCCCCGATTCCCATCAGTCACGTGCCCTGAGCACAGACTGCCATGACAATTCCCCTAGAACCTGCGAGTGTAATGTGGACATTTTCAGAAAAAAATGCTCCTCTTGCCCACAGTGGCCATGCGCTGTGTGAAAGTCCAAGTACGGAGACTGCTGTGTGCAGTTCCAGGTTTTTTTTTTGATAAGACTGATTTCAGGGACATCAGTAGTGTTTTTTTTTTAACAAAGTCTGCTTTGCATTTTTTAACTTATTTTCTGTGTAAGTCTACTTAACAGCTCTACATTAACCTACTTTCATATTTTTTACTTATAAAAAGATGCTACGACCTGTAGCCAGTAATAAGAAGTAACTAGTTTGCAAATGTATTACAGTGGCAGCGGAGGACGTGGATAACTGCCCTCCTACAACCAATTTTGATTCACCCCCTTATGCAACTTTGGACATCAGGACACTGTGGAAGACAGACCCCAACCTGGGTTTTTATTTTCACTCCTCAGCTTCAAATTGCTGCAACTGCCCCTATATTACATTAATCAATTATAAGAACTATAATTGTTGTGATACCTAATAAATGTGACTAATTGTAATGACAATCCTGTGAAAACAAAATATCGTTTCAAAAGAAAAATGTTGTACAGAAAAATAAAAACTTATTCCGTTATTTATATGAAATTGGTCACAGCATGGCTTTGTTGTTATGTGAATACTAAAGTGATATCACAGCTTTTTTAGCAGTTAAAGCAGTGTTTCTGTGTCTGGGACCACGTACACGTGTGTGTGCTGGTCTGTGTGTGCAGAACTTGCACTCCGAGGGCAAGGTATCCTAAATCCGTTCCAGTTAAACAAAACCACGGTCCCCGTTGACAACAGCGGATCAATACTTCCCCATAAGCTTATCACTAAAGGGACTAAGCTGACTGTTTGCCTAACCCCTCTGGCTACTTAAAGGGAGAGACCTTCAGCAGCCAAAGGCAACTGCACTCTGTGCGTGTGCTTTGCTTACCAGTTTAAGGCAAACTGCTTATCGTGAAGCCTCCGTGGTGAGGAGCACAGCTCTTCAGTGAGGATGAGAAGACCGCCGGGTGGATGTGGACAGCCACACAGAGGTGGCCCCCAGAAAAGGTATAAACCAGTTTGGTGCATTCCAAGTCTTAAACTGTGGGTTTCTGACTTCAGCACAGCTGCTGAGCTGATGTAACTCATTTCAGAATAGACAAGTCTGGTCAGCATTCTTGGCTTGATAAATTTGTTTCAGGCACGCAGAAGGCCATGGGTCTCTTGTTTAACTATGAAAAGGAGGATGAAATTTTGTTGCGGTGAAGGAAGTCTACTTCTTGTACATGCACTTGGAAGCAATACCTTTAGAACTGAAGAGGAAGCTACGCTGAAATGCATTTTCTATGGCTGATGTGAGAGATGATGTTTTGCTGTTAGTGCTCCACGGTGTTCTGCCTAGACTGGCAGGATTCTGAAGTAAATGGACAGCTTTCCTATGTCTGCTTTCATCTGTAAAAGAAGCCAGTCTCATCTTATCAATGACATTAATCAAGTTTTAAAACTTTGGACAGAAGTGCAGCCTCCTGGCAGGCTTGGCTGAATGGATTGTGTCGATGGGCGAGAGCTAGATTTTAATGCTTCAGCTGGGGAGACGGTGTGTTTCTGCAGCTGAGGTGCATGTACAGTATGTACACATTTAGTTTAAATGTGAACACTGACCAACCACCGCATGCATCCTGCCTTTAGTGGATATCAGACTGCACCTGTCTGGGATAGAGATGGGGGTGGGGAGTACCTCACTGAACAGGTGCAAAGCTCCCCACGTCCATCATGAACAGCACGTTCAGGTACCACACTGGTTTACCTTTCTGCTGGGCTGATGCTTCACAGACGTTCCTCTACAGTGGTCCAAATGCGTTTTAAGTGAATTTACAACCGGCTGTATTCATTTACTAATAACACCATTCATGTGTATGCGGACAAGAACGGATTTCTTATGCACAATAAATCTGAACAAGTAATGATGTTATTCCTTTAATAGTATGTGTGAAAATAGAAGGCTGTGTTGTCATGGTGCAGGTTGAAGCATTGTTGCACAACAGTAAATTTTATCAATAATATATCTGTGTGTGTGTGTGTGTGTGTGTGTTCATGTGTGTGTGTTCATGTGTGTGTGTGTGTGTGTGTGTGTGTGTGTGTGTGTGTGTTATTGTGTGTGTGTGTGTTTGTGTGTTTTTGTGTGTGTGTTTTTGTGTGTGTGTGTGTGTGTGTGTGTGTGTGTGTGTGTGTGTTCTTGTGTGTGTGTGTGTGTGTGTGTGTGTGTGTGTTCATGTGTGTGTGTGTGTGTGTGTGTGTGTTCGTGTGTGTGTGTTCGTGTGTGTGTGTGTGTT
>JABJVR010048741.1:0-60000 GCA_025773905.1 Chitala chitala | reverse complement strand
TGGCACACAATCCTCCACATTTTAACATGGCACTTCCACACAACTTAAGACCATCTACGTTAACACCAATTCTCCTGTTATGACACCATGTGTCTTGTCACAATTATAGTCATGTTTGCATGGGTCTGTCCATGTTAATTTAATTTCATTTCCATTTTCATGTTATTCATTTAGCAGACGCCTTTGTCCAAAGCGACTTACAATGAAATTTGTTGCCACCTTTTTTTTATCAAGACAGCATACATTTAGTCATTAGTGGTTGTGTTTCTCATTGGAAAGAAGAGGAGCAAATGACAAGATGGTGGAAAGAAATAACAATGCCTTACCTTAACAATGACTCAGGAAAACTACAAACTGCTACTAATACAATTAGACATTAAACTTTGACTATCTCTTCAAAGATATTCATTCTTATAAAAGTGCTTAAAAATTATGCAGCATTTACAGCTCTTTTCCACTGCAACAAGAACCAGAACTTATGGCACAACAAAACTAGAACTGCACTTTTTTAACCGACTTCTGGTGCAGTACCAATATTTCCAGTTTCTGTTGGGTTCCTAGTGAGCTATCATACCTGCTGAACATAAGGGTACCTGAGGGTGGGGTTTATACATTTGTTTGTTACTGATTACTTACACAAATAAAGTGCCTCAGAAAAAAGTCACCATCTTGAATAAGCATACTTTCTAACTCAAAACACTGAAACTTATAAGTTTGTTTTTCCACATCATTAATGGTTACTAGTAGCTAGCGTGAGAACAAGCTAGCTGTAACATTCACATTTTTGTACCTCTTTCCTGTTCAAAGTTCAGCTTTAGCAAAGGTGTATAAAAAACGATTGTATTTTTTCTCAGTTTCAGTTTTTTTTGGTTTTGTTTTTCTGTAATTCAGATTTTTACCACTTTTTACTGCAAGAAAGTATGTGAAAACAGCTACAATAACATAAACAACATTGAAATAGCACTTTGCATTCTTTTTATTGAAACTACACAACAGAAAACTGCAGCTATGCGCAACAGCTAGAAAATCAGGGCATAAATGAATAAATAAATAAAGGTTCAATTATGCATTATTGAAAATACATATAACTAAATATAAAAGTGAAATTCCTGCCTTTAAACATGTGAATTCAGGAAATTAAAGTCCTTATATTCCATTGCCATTGCATGGCTTTGTATGTATTGTATTGTTTTAACTGGGAGCTGTGCTCATTTGGTTTATTTCCATGAGTTCATTTAATCTAGTTTATGGTATGCTGACAAAACTTGCAGAAAATATGTTGCTGATTCATAAAACTTTACCTTGGTTGCTGTGCATTTTGCATTTAAGGTAGCGTTTCTACGTTTTTTTGGATGCAGTTGGCGTACGCTTCTATGTTTCATGTTAACTCGTCTGCTTTTACTGACAAATCAGGTCATGAGCTTCCCACTATTGTACTGAACATCCAAACACACGATGCAGGCAAGACAAGATTTCTGCTTCATAAAACAGCTAACAACATGTAATCTGGATGCTAAAAAGAGAAATTACTGAAAAATGTTTAATATATTGAGAACTCAGCAGGGCTGTGATGATGTCGCTGAGGAACTGTGACTAATCTCACACCCAGCATACAACCCAGCCTGTAGTAAAGGGTACCCTTGTGAAACCAAATGTACCTTTGGATCTTCATAGTTACTGTTCCTGTTAGTTCCTGTTTTTGGATGTGTAGTGTAAGAGCACCCTTACCATGTGGACCTGTGGTGGCCTATTGTATTATTTCCGTTATGACAAAGACATGTGCACAAAAATGAGACATTGCCCCCTGCAGGACAGGATAACGTAACCGGATCGGAGCTGGGGGTCACACAACCTGTTTTGACTTGCATCTAAAACCACCATTGGACATAAGACCTATACTGCGGGTCCAAACATAGCGTGGGTAACATAGGGAGGTAATTATGAATAATGAGGAGTGAATACTACCTATTGATGACGCTCAGATTGCCTGTGTTTGCCTCAGATAATTACCCCAATGAAAAGCCCCAATTAGAGCCCCACCAAGGCAACAAGGCCCTGAATGAGGAGCCCATTAGTTCAGCTGCTCCCCAGTGTGATTCAGTGACTCTGAGTGCTCTTTGTTATTCCTGCCTTCATGGAGTGAGCACAGGAGGACACTCGTCCCACACAATGGCTCTCTGCATACTGTACAACAAACTCCACATCCCTTGTTTTTGCTAGTATCGGTTGCAAATCTAGCCTTTTCATTCATTGTGCCTGATCTGTTTGTGCTAGTGCAAATGAATACTTTGGTAAAGTGAATGTTGACAAATACTACTAACCTACACAACACGTTCCACAACTGCAGCCAGTAAATATTAGAGCCATTTGATTTTATATTTGCCGACAAATGGAAAAGCAGTTGATTATTTCTAGTGTCAGGTCCTCATAGATAGATCACAGCCTTGTCCAATTATGAAAAAACACAAGGAGAGTGGTTCTGTTGTTGCCACACTTCATAACAAACTAGTCTGTTCGCCATCCATTTTTCACAGAGCTTTGTGGCCACATCTGCCTAAACATTAGAAAGAAAACCAGCACATTGCATAAGACAGGGAAAGTAGTGGTGTAGTAAACATGTGCAGTGTCAGGATGCAGAGTGAACCTGAAGTGACAAGTTCCTGGGCTATCTCACCCTGTATCCAGGTCGCCATGGTCTCCTGGTGCTTTAATATGTGTGAGAAAATGCAATATGCCATGACTGCTGTCACCGTACAGGCAAAATAGCAAAATACCACTCAGTCAAGTTTTTTTTCTTCAACTACTAGAACTTGCAGTAATTATTTTAATGATTCTGTTGCTAGAATAGGTATTGACCCAACACTGAAAGGCCAGAAGAAAAATAAAATTTAGAGATGCCTCAGAACTGTGAGATAATGCCATTTCAACATGTAGAAGGAGCCCTCTGTTGCTGACAGCAGGAGTGTTTGAGCTTAGCATTCATATGTTTCTCATTCACTGTGCTGGAATTTAGAATTTTGGAACAACTGGAGGTACCCTTAATTCCTTGCTAAGACCAGATCTTCATCTTGTCCTTCTTTGTTTCTTTCAACACACTGAAACAAAAGCAGGGCCCAAATGAAAGGTCTCATCGACATAGTCACTGTTATTGTAACGGGACAGTTCTCACCCACAGAGACATTGTTATTGTAACGGGACAGCTCTCATCCACAGAGACACTGCTATGGCAACGGGACAGTTCTTATTCACAGAGACACTGTTATTGTAATGGGACAGCTCTCCTTGAAGGCCTCAGGTATCTCCCAGCATACTTCAGTGTTCTGTTTCAGACATTTTTTGCTAAGATTACTTCCACATTTTCTGCAAAATAAAATCAGCCTCAGTTCTAGGTAGCAAGAACCCTGAACCTGGGATTAACAAGTACAGACAGGAAAACTGCACTTTTCTTACCAGCCTGTAGTAATGTAGACACCAGGGTTTGATTTGGTTCTGCCATGAAATACAGGGACAGCATAATAGTAACAGAGGCAACATCTCACCCTGTTTACTGTCAGACCTCATTTGTTTGTAAGTTTTTTTAAAGACACAAAAGTTATAGCTTGTGACAAACTCCTTCTTTGTATGCTTTGTTGTGCCTTCTTGCCATAGATCCCAAGAAAGGGAATCAGGAATCAGTTATTACAGTTTGGAATCTGCATAATGAGCCGGGAAGCCAACGGCATGGGGCTTGCAGCAAGGCGGGGGTGACTAGACTTCAGATTTAATGGGCATAGAAGGTAAACATCCAATCCTTCCTGACGTTTCTTATGGGCAAAATAAGCATGCTGCAGTTTGGATAGTCCATTATGAAAATAAGAGAAGAACAAGTCAATTATCCTTCACTGAGCGCAGCATGTAGCCAAAGGTCTTTAGTGTTCTGAGCAGACAGGCAAGGGGGCAGCAGGGTTGCTTGGGCACAGGCCTGATTAAGCTCCCCCAGAGTGGCATGGCATTTCACAGGAGAAAACAGACAGTGCTCGCCTGTCCTGCCACCTTGTTGACACAATCAGGAGTGAGACGCTCACGCTAACGGGATGTGGTACTTTGTGGTGATAGAGTAGCAGACTGGATGCTTTATAGACACATTGTAGAGATGGCCTTGGGGCTACATGTACAGAGGAGAATCAGGGAGAGCCATTTTGTGAGGGGCACAAGAGCACCAGAATGAACTAGATGGGGGGGCACCTCCTCTCCTGTCATGTGCCCATAGAACTCTCCTCATTGCTCAGACAGAGATGTTGCCAGTGGCTTAAAATACCCAATAGGTTTGGTAATGGACCGACTCCAACATTCTTGGAAACATGAAATATTACAAAAGTAATAATACTGTAAAATGCTTCATTTTAAGCGTTTTTCACAAAACATTAATTCATGGATTTTTAAATATATACTTGTACAATATTTTTACATTATTTTTGAAATATTTAGCTGTATACAAAAAAATTACTCTAGAATATTACACACTTTGAGATATTCTTTCACACTGGAGTTTCATATCCTCCTTTCTTGGAAGTATCCAGTTAAAAATGAACCAGGCCTTGGCATAACTTATGCAACAGACATCTTCAGAGCAAATTAATTAGCAAGCACACAGGATATTGAAATTAACTCTGCATTATGTACATTAATGCATGAACACCGCTTCCATTTCAAACTTGTACTTCATAGTGTATTTCAGCTAATGATATTTCAAAATCAACTTTATAAACTTTGAAAAACTGTGCTTCTGTACTCTGTATTTTTAAAGGTTATTTCCACTTCAGTGTCCTCATATACCCAATATATTTATTTAATTTATGAGATACTTGTTTTCAATATACCTTTTGCAAGCATGAGGTAAACACACATGTATACACATAAAGATACATTCAATTCAATTCTATTTATTTTTATATAATGCCAAGTTGCCTTTTATATAGCCCCAAGTTCCCTCAAAGCTCTTCACAGAAATAAATTACAGTTGCTACAAGGACTTAACAGTGGGTGGATAATTGTAGTTAGAGCAACAACAGAGGAGAAGAACCAAGAACTCCAAGGAAAAAACCTCTGGAGGTGCAAGGTTGACTGGCTTCCCAGCTGCTCCTAGGCATGCTAACATTACAGAATACAATGTTCATACTGGAGACAACCAATGTAAATTTCAATATGAAGTCCATCTGTGCTCCAGATGAAGGAATAGGTCTTTGTAAGTTTGCAGGATCCCTTGAGCAAAGGACTCATCCAGGGGCTTTACTGGGTGTCAGCGACTTGAACAAGGCATCCCGCTCAGATACATGCACTCATGCACCTACCCACACAAAAACGCATAGTACACAAGCACACACAAAATTATGACTTTCCAAGGATTTCACCATTCAGAATCATGTGATATGAATGATTTGATGACAGTTAATTTTATAAATTTTATTCAGAGTAAAATGTTGTGTCTTTGAGCACTTTCCGTGTGGTGTATTCCCCTAGGTCTTGAGAAGGTTCCGGAGCCACTGTGTGTAAGAGGAGCTTCAATTCAAACGAATTCTAACATGCATGGTCTATTGCCAAGAGCACATTCAACCACGTTCCACTGCATATTGAAGAAAAGTCATTTCTGTAGCTATTTTTATTTGGAATTAATAGTCATGTTCAAGACTGCTACTGCAGCTCTCCCAGTAGGCCCCGTGGCAGTGTAACTAAGTCAAGCAGAACGGGGAAATCCACATTCCCATATATCTCTTCTTGTTAATATAATTGGCACCCAAAAGAACAACTTTCTAAACAGAAGACAGGCTCCAAATTAAAACCAACTTTAACCAGCTCCTCAACCTGTGTTTTATCAGAATAATTGGTTTTTTAGTTGATTTATCTGAATGACAGTGAACCCTAAATAATGAAGCATGGCAGTGTTTCTGCTTACTGCAGTCTGTTAATGGAGGTTACCACATTACTGCGCTGCAGCACTGAGCCAGTATTTCACCATCAGACTGTTATTTACACAATTCTTTCAGTTTTCTTTGTTCACCTACCTAATCCTGACAGTCAGCATTTTTCACTATACTGCATTTTATTCATTGAATTTCAGTTTTGAAATTTTAAACTTACTTTCAGAAAATGTGTTTGTTAAATATGTTTGCTAAATCTTTAAATGATTAAATATTTCTTTAAGAATGTGTGGGGAAACATAATCGGATCCCAGCGATCCCATCGCATGTTTCATTTTTCTCTACCAAACAGGGGTGCATGTACTGAAATGTTTCAAAACAGTATGACGTGATAAAGTCCCATTCAGCATTGACGTGTGACTTACTCATTTTGATACAGACTTCAGTACACTGTTCTAAAATGGAAGTGTCACAGACGTTTTCAAACATTGTTTTGATTTTGCAATCTCTACAAAAAAATAAAACTGCATATTTAAAATAATTTAATTACATTTTATTATATGATAGGCCCAAGTCTGTAAAAGCACAGATTTTTCACTTTTAATCCTGAGCAGCACAGATGCTCTCAGCTTTGAATGGCAAAGGCTCACAGCTCATAGCCCTCACTGGTAGAGGCTCACAACTCTTAGCCCTCACTGGTACAGGCTCACAGGTCTAAGTCCTTACTGGTATAGGCTCATACCTTTTAGCCCTGACTGGTACCAGCTCACACCTCATAGCGCTGACTGGTACAGGCTCACAACTCTTTACATTCACTGGTACAGACATCGAGTTCTTAGTCATCATTGGTACAGGCTCACAGCATTTGGCCCACACTGGTGCAGGTTCACAGCTCTTAGTGTATTGTCATTTGCTCCTGCAATTGTTCTGTAATGAAATAAAATACTGATGTGGATCTAAAAGAACCAATCAGAAGAGATGGCTGATTTAAAATGTGGTCTAAGACAACACAACCAACAACCATCAACCAGTCACTGTTTGACAGTCTTAGCGATTCTTTACTTCTGATGTAATCAACAGAGGTGACAACACAACATACCATGAAGACAGATGGGGGTTATTAAAGTTAAGGTTTGCTAGCCAGTTCATGGCAACTACCTTAAAAGTATAATATTGTGAGCTCAGTGTATAGGAAGCTGGCACAAAAAGCCACACTGTTATGTGAACATTCAATAACGTGAACTTGAAAGGTTTTTAATTAACTTGAATAACATGCTTTTGAAAGCAATGGAAAAGCGTTGTATTGGCTGAAGATCCATGCATTGAAGTACGGCTTGTATGTCCTTCGCCTTTGCGGATGTCACATCGTTTCAGTCCACTGAAACGCGAATAACATTTACTACAAGTCCTGTTTGAACACCTGTACACAGAACACATTCATACCTGGCTGACACAAACTATCAAGTCACAATGACAGCACATACACTGCCAGTTAATACTTTTATATTTAATTTAAAAAATCTTTATAATGAGACTGACTTATACCATTTATTGACCTGCACCTCTCATTCTGTAGTCATAAGATTGTTGGATGGTCACAAATCTAATTCTTTAGGCACTTACTGCCTTCATAATAATGCCATACACCCAGAAAAACATACAATAGTAGATATTTATTTGCATCATCCCTCTGACAAACCAAAGTGTGAAAAAACACAGTTGTCAGCCTGACATATAAGTGTGCTAAGGCAATTACAGGAACCCAATAATAACTGTTACATATGGCAAAATATGTCGTGTGCAGTATAACACTGAGAACATAAACGAACAATCGAACAATGAAAACATTTATACATGGGTATTAATATATTAAAGCACACTCTGGCATTGGTGAATACACAGACCTTGAAATATATCATTACCTACAGGCTATAAAACACCCAATAAAAACATTTCTTGTGTGTGTATGTGTGTGTATATATTTTTTCAGTACTGCAGTAAAATAAAATGACAAGAAATAAATCTGAATTGAATGGGTTTAGTTCTGTAATAAAATCACTGACTATTGTGTCATGTGATGCTAGATGAAAGTTCCCTCTCTTTTCTGAATTCAATGGTTCAGCTACCTATCACACAAGAAGGAGTTACAGACCTATTCTAAAATGCCAAATTTCAGATAATGCTTTAAAATAGCAGTTAAACAGGTGCCACCTGGGTCTACCAGCCAGCAGCAGCTGACAGAATGTGAAGAAACAGACATGCAAATAACCACAAGCAGCTCCAGGACAGGAAGCCCAGCTATCCCTACAGCAGCATGACCGCCAACACTGTCAGTGGGTAATTAATAATCTTGCCATGCATTATTTGTGTACTGGTGTAGGTAAAAAAAAGGTTGGCCCCTTCCATGCAAATGTCAAACTCTGCCTATGGTGAAGTGTTTAAAAATTAGACATCCGGTGAAAGATCACACTGTTTTAAATATCCAAAATCTGTTCCATTTACATACAAAGTATAGGATCCTCTTAGAAGCAGAGAAGTCTTTTTTTAACATTCAGAAAGCACTTGGCTTATTAATGCATGCCATTTCCCGACAGGGAAAAAATGGAAAAACAACATTGTAGAACCAAAAATGAAAAATGATGTATATAAACAAAGCTATGACAAGTAAACAAGAAAACTGCTTATTTACATAAAGAATGTTAGGAGGCCCATTCTTTGACATCAAAACAGCCCCTTTGCAAGTTCTGTGGTCCAAAATCTTGTGTGCTGGTCTGTCCTGTGAGCTCCTGTCCATTAGCAGATGTAACAGATGGACAGAACAACGGGGATTCTGCAAGACAGAGAGCCGTTTATTTCTCTGTACAGGAAAAAGGGATAAGGCAAAAACGGTGGTCAAGGGACGGGCGCAGGTCAGGTTTTCAGTAAAGTCAGGCCGGAACAGAGACGGGGCAGGAGACCACGATGAGGGTGAGGAGCAGATAGGGTCGGGAGGAGGACACTGGGAACGAAGCACAGAAGACAGGTTAGATAGATTGCTTGGTACTCGCATAGATGCACAGTACTTTGCACTGGCCCGTAGTGCGGTGTGTCTTTATATGGAATGGACGTTAATGCGCCTGGTCTGGTGCGCGCTGATTAGGGGGCGTGACAGCAGAACTCTTCTTCGGAACCTAGAGAGCAGACAGTGACCAAACATGAGAAAGTAAAGAATCCCATCTGTGATAAAACTGAGCTACAGAACCCCTCAGTGTAAATTTGATTTTCTCTAAGTGAAGGAAGAAAAGTGGATCATGAAGTCAAGCAGATGCATGAGGTGGAGCACAGCTTTTCCAATTAAGCAAAATTTGTCTATGGACTATTAAAGAGGTGAAAATGCGTCTGCCATAGCATGAGGCAAACACGGAGTCCCTGTGAATATTCCAAAGATCACCAAAAATGTACAAGGCTGAATGTGCAATTCCAACACAAAGGATATCGTATTTAAAAAGTGAGACCAAAAGCTAAACAACTTGGGGCAAGTGAAAAACATATGGATATGATTAGCAGGTGATAACTGGCATCTATTACTGGTGTCATCACCATCTGCAGAAAACTTGCTGACCATAGCTTTTGAATAGTGTAATCTATGAACAATTTTGGACTGAATCAACATTAGGCAAGCACACAGAGGTTGAGCTGATACGTTCAAGGGCCTCATTCCAAGATTCGTCAATACCAAACTTACCAAACTCGATCTCCCAGACCCTTTGGCAATGATTTCGAACAGCAAAGTGACAAGAGAGCAGTAGATCATAAAAAGTAGAAGTCAGAGCATAACAACAAGAATTTTATTCTAAGGTCATCAAAAGAGGTAAAGGTCCCATCAAGGAACAAATCAGAACAAAGCACTTTCCACTTGGTAAAAGCTAAATAAAGGGCTGATGAAGAAAATAAAAAATTGGTACAGAGAGGGCTGTGGATAGATAAACGCTCTAACTTGTAATGCGATCTAAATTGTCTCCAGATCTTGAGCGATGCCAAGATGATGGGATTGAAGGAAATCTTAGTTATATGTCCTTAAGGGGGTACACACCAGAGAAAAACCAATTTCATTTTAACATGTATGTCTCATTTGTAAATTGCTTTGGACAAAGGCATCTGCTAAATGAATAAACGTAAAGGGCCATTTTATCACAAACAAATCTCAATGCCTGCGACCCTTAACGGGATGAAGCTGTATAGAAGATGACTGACTGACAAACATCAATGCTGTGCAAGACTGAAAATTATCAGCTATAGAAAAAATACAACATGATCTGAATCTTTCATGAAAAATGACTTCACACTGTAGTAATGAAGTAACTGTACAGCACATATTCATGACTGTAGAGGGTGTGGAGTGAGATGGGAATGATAACTATAGAGAATGATGAGTGCAAAGGGAGATGTGTATAACTGTAGGAGATGAATATAGAGGGAGATGGGTATGACAAATATCGATGTTGAAGGATGTGGGCCAACAACAGCAGAGAATGACTTCACCACAACAGTAGTAGAATCCAAGCCTATGGTAAGTGTTGGCTATAGAGTGCAGATGGTAGAAGGTCAATGACTGTAAAGGCTGTGAAATTGTGCAGGTGACGGTAGGTATTATGCTCACCTTAGATTCTCTCTAATCCTGGTTCTTTACAACTATTTAGTCCAAATAATGTAGCCCCTCTGTGATGGTCAAACTCGATCTGCTAGTGGAGCAACATAAATATTTGGAACAAAAGTTTTATACTCCAGAATGAAAATAACAATCTTGATTTTATAACACCTCTCTTCATCCCCTGGGACCTTTCTGAAATTCCTCTGTGCAGAGCAGAATAAGAGACTAAAAGAATTATATATTCTATACCCCAGTATATTTTCTCCATTCCTTGTTTTTTACATGACAATGTAGTTTCAGGATAATAATTTTTCTTAGTAAAATATATAATAAAATACAAAAATGTTACCTTTGTGGAAGAAATAAATATTGATGTTTAAACACTATCTAGAGATCAATTAACATCTTCAGTGACATTTTAAATATGTTAACAGAGACTCCTTTTGAAATTATTGGACAAAATCTGTTTTTATTAGTAAATATAGTACTGCATATCTTTAAAATGTGAAGTATTTATTACTATAGAAATGATTATAATTAACAACAGAAACACACCCTGTCTTCTTCTTGCTTAATTTCACACACGTGCGCGCGCGCATGCACGCGCGCACGCACACACACACACACACACACAGCTAATTCATCTGAAGCAAGCAACAAGTCTTCACACTCTAAAGCACTAAAGCAGACAACAAAACAACAAACAATAAACACCATGTCTCTGTCACACACACATAGTCACAGAGATTCAAAAAGTGGGCAACTCTCTTGCCACAAAAAAAAATCAATAGAAATGATCTCACAGTTTTATTCTTGCTAAATTTACTATCAATGTCAAGTTTAGTGCTCAATAATATATTTCAGTTTGTCTTCACAAAGGGCTCAAGCTCAAGTGTCACGTTCAAAAACTGCCGTGTCCTGGCCCTCTTAGTCCTGTCTATGTTCACCAGGTGTTGCTTTTTCCCCTGCTCTCTCGTTATTCCTGTTTTTTTTTTTGGTTCTGTTCTCCCCCTGTGCAGTCTTGTTAATAATATTAGTGGTTATACCCGTTTTCTATTTTCTGTTGTGCTTCATATAGTCCCTTGCTGGTTTTTGTGTGAAGCATAAGTTTTTGTTCTGTCCTCCAGCTTGTATGTTACCTTAATGATCAAGACTTAGTAGCCTGGTGGCTCAGTAGGTAGTGCATCTGACTGTAATACAGCAGTCTCCTGGTTTGAATCCCAGCCTGGTCACCAGGTACCTTCCCTAGGAGGACACTCTGTGCTAGCTCCCTCACTGTGAAAAAATGGCTGCCCACTGCTTTCCCCCCAGGGGTATGGGTTAAATGCAGAGACCAAATTCCTTGTATGCAACCTATATAGTTGGCTATAGATTCCATGTTCTTACCCTACTTGTACTAATAAATATCCTTTTAGCACAATGCACAAAGCTACCACAGACAAATGGATTTAACACAAACCATATCGTATGAGACTGAAACAAAATATGCAAATTATAATGAGGAAAAACAAGTGGGCTACAGTGCAATCAATGTGTACAAAACCTCCTACCAGCTTCACATTTTCATACTTGCTATACATTGTCAAGCAGTTCACCATGACAGCTGTGTAAACTGTGTCATAAAAGCAGTCACTTGCAGCTACAGGAACAATCACATGAAAAACTCTTAACAGGGTCATTGCTTTATCATCATTGGCTAATGACCTTGCATGATCTTGAATGGAAGTCACAAAGCACAAAATAACAGCACTAGATTTTGACCATTTTTAGCTTGTACAGTACTGGTCACCTTTAAAGCACAACACCTCATTACCTTGAGACAACACCTGAGAATTTCTCTCACAGTATGTTAACATATACTTAAATTCTGTCTATGTAAACATATTCTCTTGTGTTACTATGTTAAAAATAAAATATTCCCTATCACATTACAAAATATTCCCTATCACGCTTGTCTTTGTGTAAAGATATTCTCCTATTTTGTTTTTGTTTGCTCTGTTTAGAGATTCTACTCTACCACCTCTAATCTTCTCTCTCTATAAAGGTTCCAGGACAGAGTGTGAAGATGAGGCTCACCCTTCATATCCTATTACTTCAGGCCTGTCCAAGCTGACTAGTTGAAACTTGTGGCCTTGTGATATGCCTGGACTGTTAAATGGGGCACCAGAGTTCCACCTTGTATCACCAGCTCATGCATTACTATTTCTACAACTTGAAACCATCCAGGGTCCAAAGCTGGACCCATCAGCCACTCAATACAAAAATGCAAGATGGCACCTCTGGGAGAGAGACCTGCCTCAGTTTATTATAGCCTGCGGTTCCATGTACGAACGATACGTCTCTCTTGGTCACTGTTAAAGGAATGACCCAGACAGTGCTGTTTCACCAGGCCATCTCATGACCCTACTGGACAGCTGTCCACTGCCACGTCAGGTTGGATGAACCCGCTCCATGGAGAAAAGGAGCAATAGGACGCAATGCCTTGTAGGAATAAAGCAGGGCTCTGACACAAGAAAGAACACAGCTAACTGTGTACTCATAGGAGCACTGGTAATCACACAGCACAGACCTGACACTGCAAAGGAGACAGTTGACTGTGTAATCACAGGTGCACACATAATCACACAACACAATGTAGACACAGCAAAGACCATATTAACCATGCATCCACAGGAACACTCATCACACAGACAAACAAATATAGTTATGACTGTACACATCACAATGGCACATAGATAATTTAAAAAGTTTGCTCCCAAAAATTATTGCTTTGAAAAAACAAGAATACTGCTATTGCGTAGATTTACATTCAGTCTGTAGAAATTATAAGCACACCGTGAAAACACATTTCTCCTGTTTAAATAAACAGTGTGCATGTAAACATGCCTTCTCTCCGTTAATATACAGAAAGGTGAAAAGAGGTCTCCTTCATTCTGAAATTAAGGAGTAGTCCATCATTTGCATCAGCTGAACCTTAAAAATATGAGCAGGTACCACACAGTCATTCGTATTAACCACAATTTCTATTTTGTGGTAATGTACCAACTCAAGTATGTAGTCAAACAAGGTATACTTTAGGTACACTAAAGCGGTGTAGAATAGTAAAAGGAGTTTATATGAAAATTAAGCCCTAAAACGACCTTTATAAGATAGCAAATTTCCTTCATCATACTCTCCTAAAGACACTTAAGAATGCTATGAATGTTGTTATACTGTGTTAGGAAACTGAAAATACTATATTCATGAATTATTTCAAGATCCAATGCCAGTGATCCGGAAACAAAATGCCTGACATCCCTGCAGGACAGATAGGAGAAATGTATGTGCCTGCTCCTTTGGGCCATTTGCAGCAACAGTCATAGCGATTCAGCTCAGGCGCCCGTGGCTAGAATGATAGGAACCAACAAGTTGACAAGGACCGAGCAAATTTGTGGCACACGCATAGCAGATGACAAATCAAGCAAAACTTGTAGAATGACTAGCCTTTTATGTGAGTAGATGACTGTTACTTAGAAAGCATGCAGTCATGTGTTAATAAAGCTCCTCTTTTCTTGTACCTCCTCTTATTCCCTTCCTGTAATGACAAAAAGGAGGGAAAGGGAGAAGGAGAAAAAGGGGCTGGCATGTGGATGACCTGGAGGACAGTGGCTAGAATCTGGATGACCTGGGAGACAGGTGCTAGCATGTGAAGGACATGAGAACAGGAGGTTGAACATGCAGAACCTGGGGTACAGGGGCAAGAACATAGAAGAACTAATTGCATGTGTACTCTTTCTGACAGAAGAAGAAGCAGCAGCAGCTTCACTGAGTACATATACATGTTACAATAGAGTTTGTTCTCTGCATGTAACCCATTCCCCTGGGGGAAGCAGTGGGCAGACATATGCAGCACCCAGGAAGCTAGCACTGAATATCTTGCTCAAGGACACACCTGGGCTAGGATCCAAACCAGGAGATGTCCCCATCCCAGCCTGAAGTTATACCCATCTAATTTGTTTGTAGACTGTCTACCAGAAGTACAGACAAAGAATTACTGCAGTTTCTGACAATATATATCCTTTATTAACCACCCATAACAATAATACTCATTTACAACCTTGAACATACACCGGTACAATCACATTTTAACAATGTTTCCCAAGATTTTGGAAAGACCCTATCACAAAAAAGGTCAGTACCTCACCTATGAATCACTCAGTCAGGCAGACTTACACACACACACACACACACACTAACACTTAGCTCACATACAACAAACACACACACACACACACACACAGCTCTCTGCTAGATACACCTTGCTAAAGGATTTCTCTTTCACATATTAAGCTTATTTGTCAGTTTAGTAGTTTTTACAATTCTTCTATTCATACAGCCCTTCATTAAAAACAGTTTGGTGTTGGTCCTCCTTTTCAATTAGGTTCACTGTTTACAGGTATTATGTGAGGCTGTTGTAAAGCTGTTGCTGCCCCCAGGAACCATTGTGCTGGTTGACAAAGGATAATGAGCTGTCTGTGTAGGCAGTGATCAGGACTGCAACACAATACCCACAGACAATTCCTGTTGTGATCAGGCTGCAACCTCAAACTCAATACTGTAAATTTTGTACAATGCTTCTGTACCTCTTTGAAGTCTGGCTCCATTTAAACATCAAATAACCCTCCCTGACCCTTTCTTCATGCAATTGGAATGCAAATTTGTAGTGATTCCATCAAGGTCAAGGGGCAATCAGCAGTGCTTGTAGCAGCCTCATGTCCCACAATGTGCTATGAAGTGTATCCTAAACACCAAACAGTTAATTTAAATATAGCAGCATTGCTTTCCTGACAGGTTGTTTAATTTTGGGGGGAACTAGTTTACTGACTAATGAATACTTCTCTGTTCATTAATAACTGCCCTCCTGGGGAAAAAAAAAAAACTTTGGGTTTGACATACAGTACAAGAAGGTCTGTGACAGTCAGTGTGTGGTAGACAGACAGGCCTGTGTTTCAGTGACAGGTAAGAGCAGGTATTAGATTTCAGGCATTTAGTTCAATATAATTCAGAAGTAGAGTCAAAGTTTTAAGTTTATGGTCTCAGCATACCTTGACACATTGGTGTAACAAATGGAGGTGGACAGCAAGATACGGGATCCCAGAGTGCAGAGTAGAAGGGTTTTTTTTATTGGTGTTCTTACACCAGACAATACAGGATAGACAGAATTCGTGGTCGTTAAGGCAGGCAATGGGTCAGGGTATCGATGAGTCAGTCCGAGATGAGGACGGGGATGGTAAGCACGAGAGGTAGGGGAGAAGGGTCGGGCAGGAACTGTGGTACGAGGAGGAGAGAGAAAAACACACAACAAGGGGTTAATCAAACGCTCAGCAATGACCATGGCAGTACAATACTTCGCAATGGGTCAGTGTTTGCCTCAGTCTAATATAGCCATCAGATGAAGAGGTCCGGGCTGGCAATCGCTAATGAGGGGGCGCGACAGTACCCCCCCCTCCACGGGCGACTCCCAGCGCCTGACGAGGACGGCCCTGAGGCTGCGGGGCAGGGCGGGAGGGGTGGGCAGGAATCCAGGAATGGGCTTCCGGACCGTAACCTTCCCAGTCGACCAGGTACTCCAGGCCCCGCCGGCAACGGCGAGAATCCAACAAGGCGCTGACCTGGTAAGCAGGGCCATCATCTAGCAGAATGGGGGGGGGAGTGGAACAGTCCGGAGGGGGATGAGCCGGACTGAAGCAGGTTTAAGCAGGTTTAAGTTGGGAGACATGGAAAGTAGGAGCGATATGGTAATGCGACGGCAGTATAATCTTAGGAGACCGGAGAGACTCGCTTGGCTATTGGGAAGGGACCTATGAACCTAGGATGCAGTTTGCGGCACTTGCCCTTCAACCGGAGATGACGAGTCGCCAGCCACACACGTTGTCCTGGTTTGAGGACTGGGGCTGGCTTGCATGTCAGATCATAGTGGGACTTCTGGCGTGCTGTGGCCCGCAGCAGGCGATGTCTAACCTCAGTCCAGATGGCTCCAGCCATCTTATGCCAGTCGTCAACCGCAGGGACATCACTGGAGGTGCAAGCTGTGGGAAACATTCTGGCTTGGTAGCCTAAAACACACTGAAAAGGGGATATTCGTGAGGAGGTGTGACGATGCGTGTTGTACGCATATTCAGCCCATGGGAGGTAAAGGCTCCAGGATGATGGGTTAGTAGAGCAATATAGGTGTAAATAGCGACCAATTTCCTGATTCAGGCGTTCCACCTGGCCCTTAGATTGCGGGTGATAGCCAGAGGAGAGATCCATGGCAATACGTAATTTATTCATGAAAGCCTTCCACACTTGTGCCGTGAATTGGGGCCCCCTATCGGAGATGATGGAGTCGGGTAAGCCATAATATTGAAAAACGTAAACAAAAAGCAATTCAGCCGTTGCGGTGGCCGTGGGTACTTTTGTTACAGGGAGAAGACGACACATCTTTGAAAACCGATCTATAATTACAAAAATAGCAGTGTTACCTCTTGAGTCCGGCAAGTCCGTGATAAAATCCACTGCTAGATGTGACCAGGGTCTACGAGGTATCGGTAGAGGTAGTAATCCAGAGGGTGCAGTTCGCGGCGTTGTACCTTGGGCACATGTGGGGCAAGCAAGCACGTAGTCTCGGCAGTCTTCCTTCCAGGAGGGCCACCAATATTGTGCTGTGACCAGGGCTTGTGTTCTGGTAACCCCCGGATGTCCGCTGCTTGGAGAGTCATGAATGGTTTATAATAAGGCATTTTGATGAAGAGTACCGACGAACACTTTACCTGGAGGTGTTTCCGGGGGGGGGGGGGGCTAGAGAGTGTGATAATGCATCACAAATTTCGGTGTGTAGGTCCCACCTGATGGGTGCAAGAAAACAGGAGGGGAAGAGAATGGTACTGGAGACATCGGAACGTTCAGGGGGGTCGTGTTGCCGGGATAAGGTGTTAGCTCGAACGTTTTTCTTCCCTGGAACATGGGTAACATGAAAACAAAAATGTGAAAAGAATTAGGCCCACCTGGCTTGTCGAGATGTGAGACATTTAGCGGTGTGAAGATATTCCAGGTTTTTGTGATCGGTGTACACTATGAAGGGGTAGCGTGCTCCTTCCAGCCAATGACGCCATTCTTCAAAAGCTAATTTCATGGCGAGTAATTTGTGGTTTCCCGCATCATAATTGCGCTCTACCGCCGACAATTTCTTAGAGTAGAACGCACAGGGTAACAGCTTACCAATGTCGTCCTTCCTTTGAGATAAAACAGCTCCCACTCCGGTTTCTGAGGCATCAATTTCTACAAAAAACACGGCTTCCGGGTTGGGTTGTTGTAGTATGGGAGCGGACATGAACCTTGCTTTGAGGCAAGCAAAAGCTTGTTGCGCTTCCGGGGTAAATCGGAATGCTCGAGTTCCGCCTTTCATCAGAGTGGTCAATGGAGCAGCAAGGGAACTGAAGTTCTTTATGAACCGCCGATAAAAATTGGCGAATCCCAAAAAACGCTGTACGTGTTTTACCGAGGTAGGTTCCGGCCAATCTGAGATTGCCTTGATCTTGTCCTGATTCATCTGTATGCCATCGTTGGTGATGACATATCCTAAAAAAGGATTCGTTCGGCGATGAAATTCACATTTTTCAAGTTTCACATACAGGCGGTGTTCCCGGAGACGTTGGAGTACATCACGTATGTGAGAAACGTGACTGGCAAAGGTGGGGGAATAGATGAGGATATCGGCGAAATAGACGATCACTGAGCGATTAATCATGTCTTGGAAGACGTCATTAATGAACGCCTGAAATATGGCCGGACTATTTTGTAGTCCAAAAGGCATAACTTGGTACTCATAGTGACCTCTTGTGGTGAGGAAGGCTGTTTTCCATTCATCACCCTCACATATACAAATATGGCTGTAAGCACTCCGGAGATCCAATTTGGTATACCAGTTAGCCTCTCGTAATTGTTCGAGGGCAGACGGGATTAAAGGGAGAGAATAGGCGATACGCTTGGTTATGCTGTCCAATCCTCTATAATCAATACAAGGACAGAGACCGCCGTCCTTCTTCTCAATGAAAAAGAAACTAGAGGCCATAGGGGAGGTGGAGGGACAAATGATACCTTGAGCTAGTCCTTCCCTGATGTAGGTAGCCATTGCTTGTTCTTCCGGTTGAGACAAGGGATACACACGTCCTTTGGGAAAGGTGGCTCCCTCCAGGAGATCGATCGCGTAGTCATGTTTCCTGTGTGGTGGAAGAGTAAAGGCATTGGTAGGGCTAAACACATCCGCAAAGTCGCTGTATTCCCCGGGAGCCTGTTCGCTGGTCTGAGGGAGAGGACTTTCGATAGATGTGACATAACAGGAAATGGCACCCAGCTTTCGCTGGGGTAAGAACGTGTGATCGATACAGCGGTTCTGACACTTGGCGCCCCAAGAGGTAAGTTCCCGGCGTTCCCAGTCCAGGTTGGGATTATGTTGCTGCAGCCAAGATCATGGATTCCTGGAGGTCTGGTAAGACAAAAAACTGCATCCATTCATGATGCATAGTTCCGATACGAATGTGTAAGGGAACACTTTGTCTGGTAACCTTTCCCGTGCTTGGTGGTCGACCGTCTATAGCTTTTACATGAAGAGGAGTGGTTAAGGCGGTTAGTTCAATGTCATACCTGGCGATTGTTTCCGCATTGATGAAGTGATGAGGGAGAGAAGGGGGTGTGTTGTCAGTATGGTAACTGGAACACGTAACTGGGACTTGGGGCATGGAGGTACCGTCCTCTCTCCGCGGTCCGATTGACAATGTGGACAGAACCTACATACGTGATCTGCTTCTCCACAATAAAAGCAGAGGTTCATTTCCCGACGCCGTTGTTTCTCGGTGGTCGTCACCTTGGTTCGGCCAAGTTGCATAGGTTCTGGGTGCTCAGGGGATGAGACTTCAGTCGGAGCTGAGGGGAGTGAGGTGTTGAAGGGGTTTGTGCTGCGCCGGGGTCGTCGCTCCCTTATCATATTGTCATATGTAATGGACAATTGAATGTATTCTTCGAATGAAGTACCCTCTCCTCGGCATCCCAGCTCTCAACGTAAAGCGTCCGAGAGGCTGTTATGGTACAGATCTCTCAGGGCTCGATCGTCCCATCCACTACTTGCCGCCACAGTCCTAAACCAAATGGCGTACTCTGCGGCAGGTGTAGTTCCCTGGCGGAGCTGCAGCAGGGTATCTCCTGCATTTCTCCCCAATCATGGATGATCAAAAACACCCTTAACATGGTAAAGAAACTTCCCAGGGAGTTCAGGAGAGGGCTGTCTTCGTTCCACAAAGCAGGTGTCCATTCCAGTGCTGGTCCAGTGAAGAGGGACAGGAGAAAGCAGATTTGATTGGCTTCCGTAGGGAAATGCCCTCGGTTCTTTTCCAGGTAGAAGGTGCACTGCATGAGAAAGCCCTTGCAACGATCGGGATTTCCATCATATCGTTCTGGTAAAGGAACGGGAGTGCTGAGAGCAGCGGTCACATCATGGGTCAGAGCAGTGGCAGACAGGGCTTCCAAGGGCGTCGCTGTGGCTAATGCTTCTTGAGCGGCCGTCAGAGCTGTCGTGAGCTCCTTTATCTGGGCAGCTTGTATACGAAGCCGGTTTTCTACCTCTGCGGGATCCATGGGGAAAGGCGAAGTGTTCTGTAATGAATGGGGGTGGACAGCAAGATACGGGATCCCAGAGTGCAGAGAAGGGTTTTTTTTATTGGTGTTCTTACACCAGACAATACGGGACAGACAGAATTCGTGGTCGTTAAGGCAGGCAATGGGTCAGGGTATCGATGAGTCAGTCTGAGATGAGGACAGGGATGGTAAGTACGAGAGGTAGGGGAGAAGGGTTGGGCAGGAACTGTGGTACGAGGAGGAGAGAGAAAAACACACAACAAGGGGTTAATCAAACGCTCAGCAATAACCATGGCAGTACAATACTTCGCAATGGGTCAGTGTTTGCCTCAGTCTAATATAGCCATCAGATGAAAAGTTCCGGGCTGGCAATTGCTAATGAGGGGGCGTGACAATTGGGAATAAAAACTTGATCTTCTGGTACAGCTACAAAGGCACTCATTGTTACACAATGAAATGCCAACATATAATACAATCCTACTTTAACACACAGTTACAACATTTTACAATCCCACGTTAACATGCACATACATACACGTAAACAAGCATACCTTAACCAAGTGCTAAATGCTCCACTGTGTGCTGGGTATGACTTACTGGGAAATTGTGTTGTTTGGTAGGTGGGGCCTTCCTAGCAAGCTCTTGACAAGGTAAAGAGATAAGATGCAGGCGGAACTTTAATGCCACAAGCGGGGCAGAGAAAGGAGCACCTCACGAGGCCCTGTTTCATCAAAGCAGACAGGGTTATTAATGGGGCTAGAGAGCACTAAACTCTTCATTTACTATACATCACACACATGCTCCCCGCCCCGCCGCTCAGTCAGCACACCCACATTTAACATTTACAAAGTGCTCCCCATTGTCAGCCATTCACAATTAATTAAGGAAGTTACTGGAAACAAGATACTATATGGATGTTGTTTAAATGGGTTTTCGGGGGACTGAAAACTGTTTGATGTCCACAGAAGTCAGCAGATGTATTTCTAAATAGCAGACCCTCAATAGCATAAAAGAATCCCTGCAGACACAGTATATATATATATGTACAGTCTGTGAAATTATTTTAAATACACACATTTTAATGTGCTGCAAATACAGGAAATGCAACCAGGTTTGTTTTCATTACCTTATAACTCATTGTTACCTGTTTCAGCCTGGACAAGAAAAAGGTGTACGACAGAAGCTGCAAAATATTTCATTAAAACTATAAAGGTAAATTTACTTAAATATTATGTTGAACAATGAATTCATTTTTACAAAGGCAGGTTGTGCTAGATACACACAACCTTTGAATGCCATCTAGGATTCTGTCCCTCAAATTACTGTAGCATATAAGAGAAAATGTGTCATGTGGTCTATTAGTAAATGATCTGGTGCTTTAAAGTCACTATTTACTTCCTCAAAACAGCATACACTATTCATAAATGAATACCTATAACAAGGTAAAAATAACTCAGTGTTTGTGTCAAAACAAGCCAAGTGCAGTAATGTCTAACTGCACATTTATTAAGGTACAAGTATTGTTTGCTCATACATCAGGTAACAGTAATGTATTGTATGGCATTCAGTTATATATGCACATAACTACTCAGTATTATTTAGGTATTATATATGGCTTAATAGGTACATTTTTGTTTATATTAACATTACGATTTCATTTCAATTAAAATAGTTTATTTTGGATCCATATCAATTGTTTCATGAATTCTGGTGACTTCGTGCTCTGTACACGTTAAGCTCACAGACATAAAATCCAGTGCCCTCCAACAGCCAAAAAAGCGTAGTTTTGGTATATTGATTTGGTGTATGGCTCATAATTCTGTGTATGAGTGTTCCATGAACTGATCCCCTCCAGTCCAGATATTTCTGGATGCCTTGCTTTCTGATTTGGGATCTGGGTAGTGATTTAAACTGAAAGTAACATAATACAGTAAAAGCAAGGGTGGTATTGTGCATAGCAGAAAACCAGCACCTAAACAGAGAAAACGTGATCACAATAAATAAAAGTACTTATACTGTATTGCTACATTGAGGTCATGTGAAAACCCCTCCGTTTGTTTTTGGATTTTCAGCATGTGTGAGCCCATCTGGAGTTTCAGACACAGAATAATGTTCACAAGCCGAGCATGCATATGGCAGCGTGGAGTCACTCACACATTTTACCTTTGATGCGTTTTTCTAAGCCGTGAAACTATTGTTCTGTTAAATGTTATTTTACTGTTACAAGTTCTTGTTTGCTTAACCGTGCATGAAACGTGCTTGCAATTGCAACAATATTCAGCTGGAACGCAGTTACTCTGCTGGGTGAGGTTAAGCGTAAAAGATGTCTCACTACACAGAAAATGGAAGCGGAGCACCAGTTACCCGCTCTACACCACCTTGTCTTGTCTCCTCGACGTCGAGATGAGGCAGAACATTCAATAATCGGTTCTTATGAAAATAAGTAGTTAAACATAACTGCATTTTAATTTGTCAACTGAACATAATACTAATATGTATAGGTTAACTAAATTATATGTGCGCATGTGAAACTTTAACTGGAATTTTCTTTAAAACGTGGACAAACTAATATTTTCTTATATCCCATGTTTCTGTAACTGAAGGCTACTCACGGCTTTAAATTGGGATTTGACTAATGCTATAGTATGTTTAAAAAGTAATCGAAAGTGACGTTGTCTTGTGATCCCACGTGTCATGACAAATTTTAAACCGTTCGCGAGCAGCGTCTCTCTAATTAGCGCTAATGTGACAGTGTCTCTGCTCCCGCGCGGCTGCGGCGCGTGGCACCCGCCCGGAAAAACAACAGGCTGTCGGAAACCTGTGCCCACCATTGCCTCTCAGGCAAAAACCTGCGCTCTAGGGACAAACGAGTTAGTTTCTGACCGATGATGTCCGACCGCATTATTCAGAAAGTCATTCAAGCAGATCTCCAAACAGCCGGGGCTGGAACATGGAAATTTGCTTTTTAGAGAGCACCATTTCATAGACTGGTTGATGTTCAACAACTCTATCTGTTTCGGACTTGTATGAATAAAGATTACTGCGATAATCATTGAATATTGAACACAAGTCTATACGGCACACAGAAAGCCCTTTGCTATGTCAGACCGTTGTTATTTACCCTTCTGAAGAAATTACGAATCCAGCTTTTAACGCTGATGAACTGAGGCCTGATCAACTGCGTTAACTAGGGGCCTGGAATATAAATACAGTCGCCCCTTTACGCGATGGTTTGGGGCGGAAGACCATAACAGCAAAATAAATAAATAACAATAAAAAAACAAATATACATGAAAACTGACTTTTTGGTGAATTGCATTCACGAATAATTTCAGTAAAATAAGAATACAACTGTTAATACGTACTCTTCTAAATGTACTAAAACTTAAATTAATCTAACATGCTAAACTAAATAAACTAAAGACAGATTTATAACTATAATAACCCTGAGAGCACCGATATCCCGTTCAACTGCCCAACATCTAAACTCAAATACGGCTCGGGACAGCCAAGAGAGAATGGCCCCAACGCTGACCACAATCTCTGAGACGCTAAAAAAACGTGTGTGTGTGTGTGTGTGTGTGTGTGTGTGTGTGTGTGTGTGTGTGTGTGTGTGTGTGTGTGTGTGTGTGTGTAAAGAAATGCGGTAAAAACTGTTTGATTTTAAAGTGATGCATTTCGTTTTTCAAATTAATCGTAAAATACAAATAATCACACTGTAAGATTGTCACATTAATTTTAAAGCCTACAAACGAGCGATGAATTGCTGTCGAACTGACACAGGATTCTATATTCTTGAAGGCTATGATGCTTAGTAAAATAATGAATATAATTATTTTAAAATATTCTATGTGCCCTGTAGTGGGCTGGCGCCCTGCCCTGGGTGTCCCCTGCCCTGCGCCCTATGTGCTCTGGGATGGGCTCCAGGCTTCCCCGCGACCCTCACCAGGAATAAGTGGTTAAGATGATGGATGGATGGATGGATGGATACAATATTCTAAATTATAAATACATTATGACTATTTAAATCCTGTAATACAAGTCAACTGTAGATTTAAAGAAAACGCATTAACCAATTATGTTTCACGAATTTGTCGGTACTCAATTGCGCGTAAACATGTTGAGTGTCCGAAGATTCAGTTCTTATGTAAGAACAAATCCCAAATAAGAAAACATCGGAGAATGTCAGAATATTCGTGAAACTACATAAACGGGTTTTTAAAAATCTTAGGAACAATTGGTGAATGAGGCCCAATGTCAGATATTTCTTTACGGCCAACATCGCGAAAAACGAAACCGCAAATGTCAAATTCGTGAATGTGGACACTGTCATTCATCTGGATTATGTAAATACTGGATATACTACAGTATTTTACATAGAATTAATTATCTACATATTAGAAAATAACTTGAAGAACAGGGCATAAGTTCGCTGCTGGAAGGTACCTTAGGCAACACTAATTTATCCTTGGGCGCCATCTGCTGTGTATATTTTTGATGAAAATAAACTTCAGTCTGAATATGTCTACAAGCTTGTGATTTACTGTACGTTACGTTGTATGCATGCGCAACGTTTTCAATGACGTTGCATATTGTGGCGAATTTGATGGTACTTTTAAATTGAACTGTAAATTTAAGATTCACAGGACTTATGAACAGTGAAATATCAACAATGGGAAGACGAACACGTCATTACATATACTGTAATGCAGTTGTAGACAAGATCAAATATCACAATTTGCAGCTGTTATTTAAGACGTGTACAGGAAAATACATGGGGATGTAGATAGAGGTCACAGACACATAGTGATGGAGCTCACAGACACACAGTGATGGAGGTCACAGACACATAGTGACAGAGCTCACAGACACACAGTGACGGAGGTCACAGACACATAGTGATGAAACAAGGTGATGGAGGTCACAGGTACACAGTGAGAACACACAGTGATGGAGGTCACAGGTACACAGTGACAGCACAGACACACGGTGCCCTTTGTGCTTGACCTTTGTGCCTCCTTCTTATCCACATTATTATTAAGAATCACATACTAGATGTACACTTGCGTCTTCACATTTCTGAGGGTTAGGAGAGGAAGACTGCCATAAATATGAAAATTTGCAAATAATACTTGCCCTTCTCCTCAACCTCAACCCATAACAGTCTTCTAGAAGATGGATTCATTACCAATTTCAAAACAAACTGTACCCCTTTTCTGCATGAAGCATATCTATCAATTCCAGCCTTTGTATGTGAGTCTTCGCACGTTTCTTCCTCTTAGGAACACTTTCAGAAGCATTGGGAGCACTACATTTTGGTCCCATTACTAAAAATGCTAAATTAATGTTTAAAAGTTACTGCAAGAAATGCAAGATTTGACCACAAAGACAGCCAACATGTAAGGTTGCAGAGACAAATACGCCTTTATCATAGAAACTACACTAACAAAGACGTAATAAATAGCACTAAAATTTATATATAAAATGATTTTCTGTGATACAACTCATTTTCAGTATTATATAATCATTTGTGGTTTACATGTCGAGTTTTTGTAATCTTTCAGCAAGATCCAGATAATATTCACATTAATTGTTTAATTGCTAAATGTCCAGCTCTCATATAATAGTGAATGTCAAATTCCCAAATGGGGGGGGGGGGGCTGTACTGTTAAATTGCTGATGTCTGTTAAAACCTCATTTGCCCATAGTAGTTACCTCTGCTGCTGCTGTTGCTGTGTATGCCCTTATCTCAAATAAAGAAAATATGTACAAACATGTTAGGTTTATTTGAACATGATTTATTACATAATTTTCAGTCTGGCTTCAATGAAGGCCATAGCAGGCCTACTTGGTTTAGCCCACCCACAGCACACACAGTATAGCTCTCTGTAATCGTTGCTGCAGTTGCCTCCTGTACATACCCTTCCATCTTGGTTTACTGTGACTGCCAGTATTAGTCTTTACTTTCTTTACTGACTCCTCTGTACCATTCCTCACCCATATCTCACACATGGAAAAAAAAATCAGAATGACATTGAGTTGATTAGCTTAATAATGTTTATTTTGTCTTGTATAACATGAGCATGCCCAAGGAGAATCAGCAGTCAGTTGATTTTGGATCCCAGATGTTTTTTTTTTTTTTTTCAGGCCCCCTGTGGAGTTTTTGGTTCCTCTGCTCCATTATTTGGTAACTTTAGATCTTCGTTTATCTTTTATTTACACTCCCTATGAAGTGCCTTGGGACAATGCTGTTGTGCAAGGTGGTATACAAAAATAAACTAAACTGAAGAGTTTTCTCCCATCTCTGTAGGAGTGTTGTATCATTATCAAAGCACGGTGAACTATATCTTAGCTGTAAATCAGGGTTAGCACTTTAATTAAATCCTGAGCAGCCATTACATATCAACCTGCTGATACAGTATGTTTGGTCCTTTTATAGTCTGTATGCACAAGCAGGTCTTTGAAAAGTAAACTATATATAATTATATAATGAATGAACAACATTAATGCAATACTAAAGGTGAGTCACGTCCAGTATTACTGCATACATGGGTTTGACAGACTGGTATTGACACAGGAAGCTTCACATCCATTGCCTGTGACACAGATGGAAAATGGGAGAAAACATTTCATCCCACCTCAGCTATGGACTCAACTTGTTTCTTGTGTGCTTTGGTATGGTAGACAGACAGCTGACCCACTTCAGGCCACCTGTTCATTCAGCACAATTCAAAACCAGATTAATACAAACTGCAAAGATCTTACACTTGAGATAGCCATTACCTGGACGACTGAGAACCTTTACAGACATTTGCAAAGATCTTACTGTTCAACCATAAATCACTTTCATGACTCAAATTTTAATTTCTCACACAATGTGGAAGGAATGCTTTTCAGGCTTTTGCTTGACTTGCACTGGCATGTCAATGATGCTGACCGAAACCAAACAGGAAGCAGATAACTGCTTCTTTTCCTGTCTCCACGTCTCTCAACAACCAGACTTAAGTTCTGTAAACTGTGTCACATGAAATGTTTTAAATTAATTTCAATGTAACAGAAGAACATATAAAATGCTACTTTGTAAAAGACTTTATTTTAAAGCTATTTTACATCTTTTAGCACAGAAATGTGACATCACTCTGTAGTGTCTAATTATTTATCCAACATAGATCTGCAGTGCTGTGATCGTTGCTTCATGCACCCTGTTAAACTACCTTAACTCCAGTACCATCCTTCTTGAACCCTCTCCCCAGTCACAATTTACAAGACCGCACACTCATGGTGTCCTCTGGCCAGCGGTAGGAGTCCACAGCAAATGTCTCATAGTCCGTACTGTACATGAGTGATCGTACCAGCGCTTCCTTGTTCTCTGGCTCTGGGCTTAGTCCTGCCATCTGATGTTCATATGCATATTGCATGATCTGCATCAATCAACATACAGACAGAATGAATTCATGTTTTTTATTCAGGACCAGCAAAATTGTATTAGGGTGCTACACAAGCTCCTGAAAAAGGCCATTAATAGGTAAATCATGGAGCAAATCAGGGATGGAATGTGAGCTCCCACCTTAACTGCCAGCCTCAAGGAAACCTCACGTATGTGGCTAAGAGGGGGGTAGAGTCTTCCTTCTGACAGGTCCTTTTCTGTAACCAGTTCAGCTATCGCCTGTCAAAGACAAAAGATGATTGATTTATACAGTACTATTGTGAGAAAATGGAGTTCTGCAATAATTACTCATAAAACATGGTCTGATTTTCATTGTAGCCACAGTCAGTGGCAGAGTCTGCCTAATCTAATAATGCACAAACTACTGTAATTTTCACAGTTTTTATTGAACATATTTTTAATCATTCACAGTCCAGGGTGGAAAACATAACCCTCTGGACTAATAACCTCTAAAGCAAATTGGAGACATCTTCCTATGCATGACACTGGTATGGGTTGTAAGGTAGCCATGGCCTACAGGAATAAAAGTCTGATTACTGACAGTTTGCTATTCTGAAGAAAAATGTGCTCATGTGAACCATATTCTGATCAAAACTACTTACAGAGGACCTTACAAGAAGAACTGCAGAGAAGTATGAAGCATGAAGGCTACAGGGCATTTCTAAAGACACTGGGTCTCATTAGTCCACAACAAGATAAACTGTCTAAAAATGAAGGAAATTACAATTTCCGCTTTGTAGGAGTGGGAGTCCTGAAAAAATCACACCAAGTGCCTGAAATAAACAGTCCTGACTTTAATTTTGACATGTATAATGATTGCTTTTCTGTGGCAGTTAGGCAGTCAGTAGAACCAGAAGTTTTTTTTTTCTCCACATTGAGTTTTCGGTTCTTTACCTTTATTGTTGTCTGGATTTAACTTCAGCTAAGTTTTTTTTTTTTTTTTGTATTTTTACAGTTGTAAAGTGTCATGAGACAACACTTTCCTAAAAGGCATAACAGTGGAGTCCACTTTGTGCACAGCCCTGGGGAAGGTCATGCAGTATCCAGTTAAGCAGACTATTCACTTAACAGAACATATGTCTTTACATGCTTACAGGTACTTGTTTGCTAAGTGCTTGACTGATCCACCTTAACAAAGGCTCCTCCACATCATCTGCATGAACAATTCTTTTCTGTTTAACATCTGGATTTGTGTTATTCTGCCACCCATTCAAAACTACTTCTTTATATTATTTTAACATGATAAATAACTGCCTGTCCTACAACAAATGTTTTTACTATTGTAGTGGAATGTGAACCACTGTGGTAGAAATCCCCTGGTAGTCAGGACAACAGTCTGACTAGTCCCTCACACAAGGGATTCAAGTCTTTAGCTCAGCAGGCTGATCCTCTTGTCTGGTATCTCTTAATGAGCTGTGAGGATCAAGGTTTGAATCTGATCAGGATTGCCGCAATCTTATAATATGAATATCTGAGTTTCAATTTATAAGTGTTTTAGAAACCCAGTGCACTGAGATATCTTGAGGTTACATGCTTTTTCCTAGACATTTTTATGTGAACTATAACTGAAAAAGGTATTTACCAAAACTGCTCCCTGTTGACACAACAAAAATATCCTTGGGGACAAGACTACAGACATTTACTGATTAAGTCATAAATCAGATGGATAGGTGAGCACCTAAAGATGTTGATGATCAGTGCTAGAGCCTAGCAAATAGCAAGAAAAGTCGTATTAGTCATCATTGTCAGACTATGCAAGACTAGGCATGAACATTTTTGTCCAGTAACACTGTTTTCACTGAATGAAACAGGTATTCCATTGAAATCAATGTGAGAAAAAAAATACTGTAGACATGCTATCCACAAGTGAATTATGCATCTATCAGATATTTACTTTAGTCGATTGCACTGTAAATAAAAATAATTTGAATTGGATTCATTTAAGTTAAATGAGTGACAATAAAATAAATTAAGAATTCGTGGATACAGGAGAAACTAAAACAAAAATGGCAGAGAAGTGTATGTGGGAGGAGCCAAGACAGAAGCAGCAAACTGCATGTGAGAAGTGCTAGGATAGACATGGTAAAGAGGATATGTGAGGAGCTAAAATAAACGGTGAACAAACACTGAAGCCATAAAGAATAACCAGCAGGAAACAAATGAGTAGTGTTTGCACCCCAACATTACTCTCAGTAGCTATTAAATACAATGGCATTTGTGGATGTGAAGCTGGGAGGGGAGACAAGCCAGCATGTGTGAGGAGGGAACCACCTCAGCTGTGATGAGGAAAACATCTTCAGGGATGTGCTGCATTGCACAGGCTATGACCCCCAGGGCCACTCCAGGGAACACGTAGGCATTGTTGCCCTGGCCAGGGTAAAACTTTCGCCCATCAGGGAGTGAGACAGGCTCAAAGGGACTTCCACTGGCAAAGATGCCTCGCCCCTGAAATTCAAAACACTTGACTTTACTACATCTCTTAAATCTCCATTGTACCATCACCTCTGTTCATATACCTCTATGCTATACCTTCTCTCTGTACACACAGGTCTATAATATACCACTTTCTCTCTGCACAGCAATTTGTGGTGTATATCTAGATTTTATTGGTATATAGATATCTATGCTGAACCACCATATTTTGTGTATGTACAGATAAGAACAGCACCATTAACACATTAAAGCAGTAAAGATAACACAACTGCTAAGGTTCAGGTAGAAAGTGACAGGTCACCTCAGTGATTCTGTAACACCGCTCTGCCGTGCATTCTGCCTTGCTGGTGGGATTGCTGAGAGCAAAGATTACTGGCCGTTCATTGAAGGTTGCCATATCCTTGAGTACTTGATCAGTGAATGCTCCACTGATAGCAGCCACTCCTAATGAAAATGGTGTAATCATCATACCTTAAACCTTAAATTCACAAAACACACTTCCAGTACCTAGTCGTTCATGTATACCTATAATTGCAGTGGGCTTTATATCCTGAACAATCTCCTCCAAACTCTTCATGTGAGGATGCTTGTGGGCATACGGCTCCTTTTCATGAGTTAGGTGGTCCCGACCCTAGAAAACAGGTCAGACGGGTAACAGAGGTTCGAAGCACATCCAATAAACTGTGGCTTTTGTTGTAGGCACAAACTATTAGACCAAGGGCAAAACAGCAGAGAAAATGAACGAGACACAGAACTGTTCTTTCAACTCAATCATGCATCCCTGTGTAAACTTCACTGTGGGTGTTCTACATCAGCCCACCAGGTGGCAGTCCCATTACAGTACCATGACAATTACTTTACAGAAATTCAACAGTACATGCCTAGTTTAACTAATAAACTAAACTGTTTGTTTGACTGAACGATTACACAAAGGAAAACCATTTTCAGTTCAGAACTCTATCACTTAAATTCCTGTATGCTCTCAAATTAGACAGCACAGTGACATCTGAATTTTTCCGCAATGGACACTGAGAAATACTTTCATCATTTGGTTTACATGGACTTTAGCCACCATTAGATTTTAATTTTAACTTAGTAGGGCTCCTTAAATACCTCTGTAAAAAAAAAAATTGTAATAATTTCTGATGATCCACATGGGTCACCTTGACAATGAGGCCCTTTGAGTCAACCATCCAGATCTTTTTTAGGCATGCTTCTCTAGGAAGCCCCTCCTTCTCCATTGCCATGGTAATGAGATCCGCAATCCCTATGGCAGCCTGCAAGAAAAAAGTTAAAAAAGCAAGCAACTGTGGCATGTTACCAACATACTCATAGGTTGGTGTCAGATCACAGAAGCAAGGCCAGTTTACACAAGTCCACCAGTGACCACTTTGCTGCTGCTGTGATCTCCATGATTGCTTCCAGTAAATTAATCAGACGTGACATTAGCACGCTAACCAGTTAAGCAGCCAGTTAAGCAGGTGTATGTTTTCACATGACTGTATACAAATAAGTGTTGTAATTTTGGTTGCCAAATCAAATGAAGCTTGAGACTGTTTGGTACTTTCTTTCATTTTGCAAGCACAGAATGCAGAACACGTTGGGCAGCACTAGTGTTGCTAAGTTTCAGCCATCCCATCACATGCAGGCCAGCTGGTGCGTATATAGTGCAAGGGCAGAAAATTCCATTGACACATTTAATTCCCCTCAACACAAACCTCTCCCGCTCCCAGGAACACAATGGTATGGTCTGACATCTTGCTACAGGTGATGCGCAGAGCAGCAAGAAGGCCAGCAACTGCCACTGCAGCTGTACCTGGGAGGTGGGAGGAACACACACATTAAACAGCGAAAAAGCCAGGTACATCCAGTGACAGAAAACGTTCACAGCAAGCTTGGTCACGCTTTTATTCTCAGCCACCACGTAATATTTGCAAACAGACAGATTAGGCCAATCAGGGAGAAATGTGGTTAAAATGATCATCTTATAATTGCTGGCTACTGTAATTAAGTGTAGCTCACTGAGAATGCAATATTTTGATTGAGTTTGATTGAAGATAGTGAAGACATTTGTTACTCTTAAACACACACCTCTGACTACTGCACTGTGAACGTTCTGAACAAGTGCAGTCGTGTGTGAAAATCTGTCTGATTATCAACAAACACACTCTTTGCCCACCTGATGAGGGCAACCTTGTCCTAAAAAACCCCTCATAGTGTGAATTTTCTTAAACTCAGTGGGAAACCATATGTATGCTCTCCTTCTGAATATGTTCCTAAGTTTCAATACTGACACTCATCTTAAATACCACCAAATCCTATTATAATAGACACAATTAACTGAACAGTTATCAGCAAACAAAATAGGACCTAACAAAGAATTTTCAATTTATTCATTACAACACTATATAGTTGATTACTTTCTGTTTTAAAGCTTTTTCATAGTGCACACTTAAGACTGTGTTCACAAACAAAACAGGATACTCAGTATTTATGTAAATTCAACATTTGCTACAGATAATCATAATAATGCCCATATCACATTTATAAAAAAAAATTATTGCATGCAGAAAAATTGATATTTTCCCTAGACTAAATCACAAGAAATGCCTTTCATCCTTGTTATGCCTTACCTCTGTAATCTACTTTATCACTACCTTGTGTTCTCTCTCAGTGATACACTTTAATGCCACCAGTCTACACTTAAATGTATATCCATGGCTCTGTAGTGAAAGAATCTAAACCCCTACCTTGGATGTCATCATTAAAGGTGCAGTATTTGTTGCGATACTTGTGGAGGAGACGAAACGCATTTGTGTTGGCAAAATCTTCAAACTGGATCAGGCAATTCATTCCATATCTAAGGAAAGAAATAAGCAAAAAAGTTACAAATGAAGAGACCTATATGGCCTAAAACCATCCAGAAGCTGACAAACATGGAAGTAAGATGAATACTGGTACATACGATACAACATCTGATATGACTTTGATCTACAACAGTCTATAACACTCAGTGAAAATGTTTCTCAGTCAGACAAACTGGCACATCACCGACACATTAAATCCCTTGGGACATTCACAGATACTGACAATGACATGGTGTTAGCTTTACAAGAATACACTGACCCTCATAACTGACACACAAAAAATGCTTCAATATCCACCTGGGACATGCAGCCTGCAAGGATCAAGCACAACATCAAGCATGATTTCATTGCACATAACTGTTCATTAAGAAGTGTTAGTTCAGGAAAAAGTACCACAGGTTTCTCTGTAGAGGGCGCTCTTACTGTAGTTTTGGTGCTGTGAATATCTGAAGGGAAGAGAGGTGTTGTCTAAACATTTAAAATGAAGATTCTCCAAAAACTGCTGCTAACTACTGCTACTACTACCAAAGATTGGTCAGATTAGTGAACATTGTCAGCAATGTACAGGAAATCAACCTTCTAGAAAATCATCTGAAAATATAATACGGATTGACCCTCTGATATAGCACCACCTAACCTGACTCTGGAACTCAACTCTCTGACACAATACTCTTTAACCTAACACCACATGGTGTCATGTCAGTACACTCTAGGACTCATACAGTCAACTGTGACATGCTAAAAGCAAACTCTGGAGTATTCCAGATTGCACCTATGTTCAGGGAATAAACTTAAAACACAGGCAAAAGTTATCGGTTATATATTTTCACAATCACTTATACTAATGTGATCATTTGTAATCCAACACAAAAATATAGGGCTGCTTCAATCCACCATGAAAAACCACGAAGATCCCGGAACACTGCCATTTTGCTCCATTTATTAATCCTCGTGGCTCATACCTTGGCAGGAGTACATCATTCTTTTGTCTCAGAGAAACAGGTAAAGTCAGTAAAATGTGCTGAAGCAGTAATCAACTTGATGTGGAATTTATTAAACTTCTCAGTACACAATTAGTCCAGTAAATGGAATAACAAAAACCACTGTCCCCAAATTCTACAGACTGAGCCTTCAGTGTAATCTACTTTCTACTTCCTGCAGACTGAGGCTTCAGCATATCTTACTCCAACAGACTGAGGGTGTAGATCTACGTCCTGCTTTAACAGAGCCACAGACTGAAGCTTCAGTGCTACTGACTTCCTGCACACTGAGGCTTCAGCATAATCTACTTGCTGCAGACTGGGGCTATAACACAGCTGACTTCCTGCACACTGAGGCTTCAGCATAATGTACTTGCTGCAGACTGCAGCTATAACACAGCTGGCTTCCTGCAAACTAGTCATTTAGATTTTCATCTGGCCTCTGATCATTCCATGTAGATGTCTCTACAAGCAAAATAAATGCCCAGCTAGAAATCCATTGTCCTCACAAAGCTGCTTTTATGTAATTTCTCACACATCTCTTTTTCTGTCTGACAGGACCTCAGTTCCTCAATGCATCTTTGAAGCTACTGTGAAACAAACACACAAAAGGCTAGGACTTCAGGGGTTCTTAAATTACCAAACTGGTGCTTTTTAGAGTAGAAAAAGGCAAGGTAATTAACATAGATAAGGAAGGGATTACACAGTTACAGAGTTAGATCTATTACACCAGTTTTATTTTGCTTAATGTTGTTTCTGTTATACTTCTGTTTTTCTGTGTAGGAAAAGAAATCTTCACAGCATAGTGTGTGGGATGTTTTTAATAAGAACCAGTTAAGCAAATTTGAAGAAGCTATTGTCCTTAACATTCCTCACAACAATGATAATTTTGGAATTTTGAAGTCTCCTCTAGTTAAGTGCTTATTATTATGACAGGGCATAGTTGTCACAAGTACTGTCAAGTCCTTTCTAGTTTTTGTGTCGTTTATACTTCGCCTAGTCTTTTGTGATATCTAGGTTTCATGCCTGGTCTGGGTTATTGCTATCTTGTCTAGTTTTTTAATTACCTATGCTTGCCTTAGTTTTCACCTTCAGATGTCTTACTGATTGCTTTTGGTTTGGTTTTATCTTCAGATACTATATATGTCTGTGTTTTCTTTGTTTCCTTGCTGGTTGTTTCCCTTTTGTTAGCCAGTCTTACTTCCCTGTTGTGTGTGTGTGTGTGTGTGTGTGTGTGTGTGTGTGTGTGTGTGTGCGCGTGTGCGCGCGAGCACATGTACATGTGCATGTGCACACGCGCTCAACGTTTCGTGTTTTGCTGGTCGTCTCTTACACGTTCCAGCTCTGTTGTTCATGTTCCCATGTGTGTCCCTGCTTGGATCCCTGTGCCTTCTTTTTGACTTTGTTTCTGTTCATTAAAGCCCTTTCTGCAATTAGACCTTCCCTCGTTTCTGTTTGCCGCTCCTGCTTTGTGTTCCGCCTACCCTTGTTATTACAACAGTCTCGCAATCCTTCAGTCCTTAAACAGGTTTGCATGAGCTGAGGGGCTGCTGTGGTGGACTGTATCCAACCGTAATCGCCAGAGTTAGGTTTCCTGGATGCATTGTTGTGCTTCAGTGAATGATGGGTTTTACAAAGTTCTGTGGAACTTCAGTTGTTTTGAGAAAGGGAGCCCAGATACACACTAGCACAGCATTGCACAATTACATTAAGTAGATATTTTGGAATTTCATAATAAAATTTTGACAGCGAAACCTGCACGTCTATATCATCCTTTGTAACATACTGTCTGAGAGGCTGAGTGTCTATCTGTGACTTCACATCATACCTTTCATGGTGCCAGTCTAATACACTGAAAACAATATCAACCCCTTCATCCAGACCACGGACTTTATTATTAGTTGTTCTGAAGGTTAAACCACAATGAAAATAGATAAAAATATTGAGAAAAAATTAAATGTTAAATTTACTGCAGATGTACCCCCATTTTATTCTGCAGTTTCCTGAAATTATTGCAGGTTACTGGCAAGCACACTCATGTAACTAATACTGGCCTTAAAATAGGGGTGTGTATAAAGCAGGCTGTGATTAGAGAACACGCCTGGCCTCTGGCACAGTACCTGTCGGTCACAGCTTTCATAAACTCATCAAGAAGGTCATCATAAGCCTGACTGCGAACTCGTTTGTGCTTCAGTCCAATGTACAAGGGGTCCTCAAGGAGAGCCTGGAAAACAGAGCAAAGTCACAGCGGTGCACGTATATGTCACGCGTGTGCTCCAGTCACGGGACGGATTACATCACCATACACATGTGGTCCGGTACGCCTCTCAGTTCACTCATGTTACATGTTCACTCCCAGAATATCGAGATCTGGATTTTATGGCACTAAAGCTGGACTCCATGGTACAAATGCTACCTTAGACACAAACCACACATCACTGCCATATAATTTAATTTACTTTTAAACCTGGGCATCTTTTTGAACCAATTAATAAATAAAACCCTTGCTGGGACTGGAGCTTTCAGGTAATGAACATTTTGTAAAGCCCCAGCCTGCCAATTCTACATAAGGACAATGACACTGTGATATCACTGTGACATCAGTGAGGGGTGCCATACTCAAGACCATGTAAGTGTTGTCTATAGCATTTTGTACTTACGCTGGTTGCATACAGAAGTTTGATGCAAATACTCTGCAATAGGGTGATCTTACTCTCACTGTAAGTGGGTAAAAATGGCCCCCTCTTTCTGAACTGACACTTATAACCTATAATTTGCAAACAGCCAATTCAGGCTGACATCATCCAAAACTGTCAAACTACATTGATTACCTTGAAGCTTCAGAGCCTGGAACTGGAGAGTTAAGAGAGACAGGTCACTGAGGTCCACATGTTGGATTACAAATGTCTAAGATTACACATGTGTGAGATTACCCACGTGTTCTCCTAACCTAATAAATATTCTAGGTCTTTTTCACAATTGAGAAATTTTATGTTCTCTGTCATCTGCTGTAGTTTTACAGAATACACTCTGCATTCCTATATAAACAGCATTCTGCAAAACCAAAATTTGTCTTGTCTCGTGTCAGCCTCGGTTCAGTAAACCTACTCTAACTTGTGAGTTCATAGGGATAAGTGAACTAAGGGCACAATTTTTCATACCTGGTTGTCTGTGCCCACATCCAGCATCACAGGTAGGCACTGATGGGGTGGGATCCCTCCACAGGCAGTGTACAGTACCATCTTTCCAACAGGGATGCCCATGCCATAACTGCCCAGGTCTCCCAGACCCAGAATTCGCTCCCCATCTGTGACAACCACAGCCTGTTAATAAGATTACATAACAGAACATACAGTCACAACAGAGCATACTGTTGTGCTAGAAACACAAAAGCACACAAGGCAAGGAAAAATGTATTTATATAGCACCTTTCATACACAAGGCAATTCTAAGTGCTTTATGTAAAAAACATCAACGTAGAATAAATATATACTAAAAGACAAAAAAAAAAAAAACATTAAAAATAAATAAATAAAACCATAACAAAAATAATAAAGATTTTAATAAGAAGTTACATATATAAAAAATATATTAGTAATCAAAGAATCCAGCACTGCATTAAGCACCAAATATTCCCCCAGGACCAGGCCCACCCCCCTCCTCAACCCCTGCCCAGCTCACTCTGATGTCATTCTCTGGCCAGCTCTGCAGTAGCGTGGAGATGTGAAAACGGTCATGGATGGTGATAAACAGCCCCCTGTAACAAAGATGAAAGGTATCAAACCTGTCCAATGCACTCTGTGGAAAGGGAACATGTAACCATAATATCATGCAGTGAAATGTTAATGAAAACACTGAAATTATCTATTTTTTTCACAGAACCAGAGTACTTAACAACAACTGACTATGCAAAACAAAGACTGGATATGATATCTGACCAGTTAGTGGATCCAGACATCAGACTATAAAAGTATACACTATAACTCAAATGTGCCTGCTTGAAATTAACAAAACACATGCAAATGATTTAGACATACTGTTATTAAAAATTGACAAAAGAAAAATACGAAGCATTGCAGAGATTAGTACTGTAATGCTTCTTCCTAGCATTTATCCTGCATAGGGACGGTCCGCTTGTTTGCAGTGCGCCTGCCATTTTGAAAAACCTACTGAATATTCAGGTTTGATGTCAAAGATGCACCTGTTCTCATTCATTTCATCTCACCAATCATTTCTTTACCTGTTGCCCTTCAAGATTTAGGTTTAAGGCTTTTCAGCCACAGAATGATCATTGTCCCTGCACAAGGCCATATAAGGCATGCATCCCACATTTTATCTGTTAAATCTGAGTATTTTCCACATTCGTTATGTGATTGATCCATCTCAGTACGAGGCACCTCTGCAGCATGTCCATTTCCACGCCGTGCAGTGCCCGCTTATGTTTCTTTGTTCCTGGATTGCATTGCGGCCCATATAACACCGCTGGTCTGACCACTGTCTTGTATGTTTTTGACATTTACATTTATTCATTTAGAAGACGTCTTTCTCCAATTTTTCTTACAAACGAGTAAGAGTACAACTGCATATTAAAGACTAGGTCAGACAATGTCTGAGAATGTAGACAACAGTAAGTGCTGTCCTACAGTCAGAAGTACACAAGACTCAGTTAAGCAAGCTGCCCACTGCCTTCACCGACAGCAGCAATGGTGGCCACAGGAACGCGCCGCCGTTGGTGCTGCGGCCCCTCACCCTTTGACACCAAATATGTTGGTGTTTTCTGGTCAAGTAAAATCCCGGTGACCTGACGACAGATGGGGTGATTGGGTGCGTGCTGCTGGTAAGGTGCCCGCAGCACAGTGGACCACGCCTCTGGTCTGATGTACACTTCTGGTACAGCACCTGACCCAAATGAGTCCCAGATAATCTCATGTGGTACCCAGTCAAAGGCCTTTTCAAGATCTGAGAACATCGGGTGGACTGGTTTCTTCTTTATGTGGTGTGTCTCCATCGGCAGGTGGATCACGTGGATAGTGTCTGCAATGCCACGTCTTTACAAAGCCGCACTGGTTTGGCTTGACTGTAACGATGCCACTGTGCGAGTGGTATCGTTGGAGGACGGCTACGCCTCATTGCACAACTTTGCATAGCACTTAGCAGTCGGTCTAATGGTGGAAGGTGTCAGTTGGGTTCTGCGGCAGCTGCCAGCTGGAGTGCTGATGTGGCAATTTTTCAGACAAGTACTCTTATTTAAAGCCAAATTACTTAGTCCCTGACATTTTGGAATAAAATGACCATTACTACATAAAGTGGGAACAAAGAGTGTTATAAATTCTTAACTTTGAATTTCAAAGAGAAACAAAGAGATACAGAGAGTAGTGAAAGAGATGGGGTGACAGACTAGCTACGGTGACAGACTAGCTACGGTGACAGACTAGCTATGACATGAGTGTCGATGTCACAATATACCAGTGCAATGAAAAGCTCACATTTGTAGATTTGAACAGTAATGTTGACTGGTTTCCAGTTTCTATTTTTTACAGATATTTACAGTTACAGATAATATGACATACAAACATGGACCCTGTGCGCTCATTTACTTTCCATATACATGTACAAGGGTTAAAATGCTTAATATCAGTGTGTAATTCATAGGTTGTAGGTAATAGTATTTATACAACTTGCTTTGACTACAGATGTGAACTGCATATTTGATTTGACACAGGTTTTATGCCGGATGCCCCTCCTCACACAACCCTCCCCATTCAGCAGCCGAAAGAAGAAGAAGGTTTGACTACAGACCTGAAAGGCTGAAAGACAAAGGCTGAATGCTGTAAATTCTCTTATGTGTGTTCTGCAAACAAATTAATTTATATACAATAGATTGTTACACGCTATCATCAAAATGCTAACAAATTGAATCAGATTTCACAAGGCAATTACAGGCTGCATGGAAATTATTAGTACAGACTGTCCCTGAATCATACACACAACAAAAATTTTACAAAAAGAATATAATTGGGTAAAAACAATTGACTCTCAATCAGTCTTTCATTCATTACCCGTTGATGGTAGAAGTTAGTACTGCACACTTTGCCTATACCAGTTTTGGTGTAATTTTCTAACTCCGTCATAAGTAGGGGATAGCATGGAATGCTAATACTGTGTTTGAAAATACTGCACTGTCTTCTTCAAAAGCCTAGGTCTGGACGATCTCACAAACCAAATGCACGTTCTCTCTCTCTCTCTCTCTCTCTCTCTCTCTCTCTCTCATGCACACAAGTACACACACACGTAAATATACACACTCTCCACAAAGCTACAGCTACACTGAACTGGTCTGAAGTTACATTATCAAATGGAACAGTGCAGAGTTATGATTAGGTTGATAATTATAAAGTAGTGTAATACAGAATACTTCAGGCAGAGAAGGACCTAATGATAGCAGCACATGAGCAGAAGAGCTAATGAAAGCGAAACAGGTGATAAGTGAAAAGAGGACTAATTATAGTACTGAATAAAAGAGGAGAGGCTAATGACAGTAGAAAACTAAAAAAGTGGAGCTAATGACAGCAGTGAACGAAAGAAAATGAGATTATGATAGCAACGGGTAAAAGAGGAGGCGCTAACGATGGCAGCAGGTAAACCAGGACAGGACTAGGGGGGCAGCAGGTAGCTAGAGGTGAGATTGAGGGATAAACTCTTCCTGCTAATTTAAAGCAGCATGAACTCAAACAAACATCTGCTATCTTCTCCATGATAAACTCTCAGTAACAAGCAATCCTGCCAATATAAACAGTGAGGCGAAATGAGATGCACACATGAACCTAGCTGGTAGGAGCAGATCATTTCTTAATGAAAGGACAGCCTATTTTACATTAAAAAAATATTAAACTAAAAAACTATACTTCAACCCTCTAACTTAATCTACAGTGAGTAACGTCCTCCAGAGCACTGTCTACATACAGTCAGTCATGCTGTATGGATACTACGTTCTCTGTTCTCCTGAAACGTCCATTGAGACCCATATAAATATACACACGGTTAGTGCAGAAGCTGCCACAGGATTTACCAGAGGCCTAAACCAGCTCTGGAATGGACAGCTGGTTCTTTCTGTGCAGACGTCGTTCTTCATGACTCACTCTCCATTCTCAGAGCATTACTTAGGTGAGACACAATCGTGATGACAAATAACACACCTCCGAAGCTGTCAGGGTTGTCTTGACAACTCCGTAAGACAGACAGACAGTTTGTCAAAGCCCAGCAAAGGACAAGAATCAAAGCAGGCAATCTTTGAAAGTAAAGAGTCTTCTAATTTCCCCCCCAGTGAAAACTAGGCCAAGGGAACACGGGCTGACTAAACAAAACTTCTCTGCTTTCACAGTTACAATTCTAAACCGTATTAGTACCAAGAACGCCACAACCTGTCTGCTTCTGCAGGCCAAGCAACATAATAAGGGTCTGGTACAGGGTAACCTTACAGGCCAGACATCTGGTGAGAAAAGAACATTTAACAATGACCACTCAACAGTGCTGAAACCTGACACTGTCAATACAGCATCCCGCTAGATATCGCTGTCCCATCGTACCTCATACATCTACCCGTGGAGGGCTCTTTATAGGAACACTGAAACCCAGGAGAAATATCAGAAATGGACACAAGAATCACACCAACTCTGACCAGGGTCAAAGTTTAGTGTCAACAGCTGGAAACTGTGTTGCGCTGCACTTACACAGTTAAGAAATGTCACTTGGTGCCATGCAGTTACCATGGAGTACTGATGTGTTTTAAAGGTCACAAACATACATTTGAATCTTAGACACAGCACTCAATCCAAATTTGTCCACAAGTGCCAGTGACCTATAGCATAACATCATATGCAACATGAACCTAAAGTCTGTCCAGCTGTAACTCTGCAATCCAATAATTACAGTGACCTTACACAAAGCACCTGTTAAAAAGCTTTTCTAAAAAAATAATCACATATACTGCAAAACTGGAATATGTGTTTTCATTTCAGACACCTATAAATTCACTTGTGGTCACTGTCATATCACAAAAAATATACAAGTATTTTCTGAAATTCTTTGGATTACATCGTTTTTGTCTGAAAATTTAACCTTAAATGACTTTCTATTTGTAGTTATAATGACTGAGTACAAATACAAATTTTATTCCTCTCTGCTCTGCATAAGCCACTATAACCAAAATATTCAATTCTGTAGACAGAACTGGTCGATGTAGCCAAAAATATTATCACAATATTTTTTTCCTGTATTAATGAATCTTGATATTTGCCATGATATAGAATTTCATATTAATGTTTTAGTTCATAATGATCATGAATAGTGAACATTTATTATAGCTTACAACTATTTAATAATAAAAACCAAACTATACACAGAAAACATTCCGTAACACAAGAAAAACAAACTACAAAAAATTTTAAATTTTAATTTTTCTTTAAAAAATAATTGCACTCAGTAGATTAAACCATCATGGTAAAATTAAAAATGTATTTTGGTTATTTTCATTATCTTAATCACACAATGGCTTACATCCAGGGAACTGAATCCTAAAAACTGACAGACCAGTTACTGACACACTGAAAGGTAGTGAAAAGCACTAATTAGTGACACACTGAAAGATAAAGATGCTAAATACTGAGACACTGAAGCATACTGAATACAGAAACGGTGTGTGTGTGTGTGTGTGTATGTGTGCGTGCGTGTGCGTGTGTGTGTGTACCTGGGTCTTCTGAAGATGAGTCCGTACTGCTGACAGGCCAAACCCACAATAGGAGTGTACACTATGGGCATGAAGCGCTCCAAGTCCAAGCTGAGAACTCTGTAAAAGAGCTTCTCATTGTTGTCCTGCAGTGCCATCAGGTACACAAATCTGTACAAGAGTCAGAGAAAGAGAGACAGAAAAAGAGAATATGCATGTATGGTTATCAAAAGTTCAGTTACACAAATCTGTATAAAAAAAAGTGAGACTATGTTTGTTATCAAGTGAGGTACACAAATCTGTATTAAAGAGAGTGAGACTATGTTTGTCTGTGCCCTGTGGTGGGTTGACGCCCTGCCCTGGGTGTCCCCTGCCCTACGCCCTATGTGTTCTGGGATGGGCTCCAGGCTTCCCCGCGACCCTTAAGAAGATGAAGCGGTATAGAAGATGACTGACTGACTATGTTTGTCATCAAGTGAGGTACACAAATCTGTACAAGAAACAAAGGGAGAAAGACAGCATTTGTCACAACAATACACAAGACAAAGGTGTACAAAATGAGGAACTACAACTCACCAGTCAATTGTGTAAACAACAATACAGACACAAGACCACATACTAGATAAGACTACACAAGTTGTTACAGTCAAGTGTCTGCATGCTACACACATTTCCATTGGCAACTGTTAGAAGACAGTGGAATAGTACAAGAGGAATTATTCATGTGTGAATGTGTAGATGCTACAGAGGCAGGTGAGAATGTCCCTAAGATGACACAGGTACAGGAAGTCTTTCAGTGTTACCTGTCCCCAGACTCTCAGACAGCATGTTGCGCTAAAAAAAGACTTGAGATGTGACACTGCACAGTTTTAGTCTTCGTGCATTTTAATCTCATTAATCCAAAAACAGACACACCCTGAGGTTTTTTTACTCTCTGAAAACATTTGAAGAGAGAAAGCTTTTCATTGAATACCACATGAATCGAAAGACTACCAACACCTTCATTTTAAATCTGCTATTGACAGAACTGATTTCATTTGAAGCTCAAGGTGCTAAGGTTGAGCAGTTATAACTTCTAAAGTTACTGATCAAAGCCATTTCAGGTTCTACTTTGAAATCTTTATCAAAGGGTTGTCATTGCATAAATGGGTATCAGGCCTTTAATTCAGCCAAAGTTCCACTTCAAAATTGTGTGAAGTGCAGATGTACATGAGTAATTTTCAGAAGCACAGAGCCACAGCTGTAACACACACACACACACACACACACACACACACACACACACTGCAGGCGCCAGTAAACAAGAATGAAATATGAGCTTAACGATTTCACACAGACACCCTATAACAAAAAGAGTAAGAAATATGGTTAAAGAAAATGAATGGAAAGTAAAAATGTAATCGAGCGAATGAAAGAAATAAGAAGAGTCAACAAATGAGCATTAAAAATATTTCTGAATTAAGTTAGAAGATCTACAGGTCTCAGAATACATCTACTTGTTCACCTTGTTTTGGTTGTCCTGTACACGAAGAGCATGCTATGACCAAGGTACAGTACCACACAGTTTATGTCATCGTGTGTGTGTGTGTGTGTGTTTTAACAGTTAGAGTTTGAGGTAGAGTTAGGTGCCACCAGAATGTTTGTGATCCACCTGTCCAAGTCATCCTTTATCATGTCGTAGTTCCGGAGTACCCGGAGCAGCTGGAGGTCCTGGCTGAGGAAACAGGGAGGCAACAGGCCATGGATGCCCAGGTGAAGACGCTCCTCAAGGGAAAATGCCATGCCCTGCAGAAAAAGAGCACCATCAGGACACAACAAGTCCACTCAACACACACTCTGTTCACGCAGCTCTTGGGCCTATCATGGATACAGTTGCAACCAGTCACAATAAATTGCCATTATGTTGCCCACCACTATCTGTAGTCAAACTGAAGAAGAAAAAAAACCTGGCTGTTCTCAGACCTTGGAAGCAGACAGGGAAGGTGTCACAATTTTCCCAGAATAGAGAACATGAAGACAGAGAATTCACTCAAGAGCATCTATTTAATACAAACCAAAAACACAATCCAAAATCAATAGTTGGAGAAAGAAAAAGGGCAGTCAATAAAAGCCAAGGAGACTCAGACACTGAAACAATGTTCTGCTTTCCCCCATTGGTCAAAAGGGACACCTGCTTGACAGACATGTCTGACCAGGCACCTGTGACCAGAAGGCTCCTAATTAGCCCAACCTACCACATGCCCCAAAAAAACAACTAGTTCTGAGAAATAAAAAAGCAAGAGAACATTCAGCCTGAGTAATCTGAGTAAACAGCACCTCTGTCTCTCCCAGCAGGCATCATGGGTATGTGGACACTGAGGTAGAGCTAATAGAAGAGAACTGACTTGCCTGCACTGTGAACTAGTGTTGGTGTGAGCTTGCAACATTAAAGGCTGAATGGTGTGTAATCAGATTACAGATTGCATGTTAATTAAGGAGGAGAGACTGGCGGTCACCCTACTACACACTTACACAGTCAGGCTGCCTGAATGTCTTTTTAAGTGGACATATTAGTCATTCTGAAGCAATATGTCAAACTTTTAGAGGTAATATTAACTATACAGCAGTAAAAATAAATGCATATCTTAAACTTGGAACTGCCTGTGTAACCAAAACTATGATTATAGGACCACATCTGATTAAAGAATAAATCCATCTCTTCACCCATTACCCAGCCGCTTATTCTGTTCAGTATCGTGGGTGGCCTAGACGACCCATCACAGAGTGAGCATACACGCACATACACACAAACATACACTAAGGACAAATTGGTTTGTCCAATCCACATTACCAGCATGTCTTTGAGACTGTGGGAAGAAACTGAAGGAGTTTGACTGGCCACACCTTCAGAAAAATAATATACTTAGGTAAGGTAGGGGCCAATGAGCTCCTTTACTTGTGGCACCATGTTTTTCTGGAAAGTGAACAGTGTTTGTGTTGTTAGATAGATCACTCACCATGCAGAAGCTCTGGCATTAGACATCACTCTCAGTCTTGAAGTACACAGCTAGGGTGAAGAGTAACTTTATCGGTTTCCCACTGAAATGACTGCGCCTCACCTTACTTCAAACCCAGGCCAAACACTGTTTTTGGTGGGTCAACAACTAACATGCAGATGATGATACACAGAAATCAGATTCTTGTATCTTGCCTCTCCAGAGAAATGACTTCAAAAATTGCAAAAAATCAATATTTTTCAACTTTTGACTGATGGAATCCATTTTCAGGATTTCAATTTTTAAATGTTTTCATGTAACAATGTCTCTACAATATGAATAATAACTTTGTGTACCTTTTATTTGCAACTTAAAAAACCACAAAAAAAACATCTTTGAAGAGGCCTAGCTTGAAACAGGGTAAGGGAAAAAATTTGAATAATTTTTAACCATCAATAAACCCAATAAATGAGCTAAAGTTTTAAATAAATAAAAATCATGTAGCAACAACATGCACATTACAAATCCTCTTTAAAAATATGAACATGCATCAGTCATTAAGCTCAATTTCAAAATACAGGCAATGAACAAAAACAGCATGAATATTTCCCACTCATTAATGATATCAACAAATTCACGCCTTCATGCAGACCCATCCCATCTCACTGGAAGGGTGGATTACGTTCAATTAGTGTAGGGTAGCTGCCTGAGTTAGTTACACCTCCCTGCTCTGTAAACACAGTAATGCGAAGTGAAAATTCTCTCTGCTCTCAGGGCAATACCCCTTCCACTTTAACAGAGTTTATGTTCAGCCTGGAAGACAGAACACCACATAGAATATGATAAAGTCTACACAGCAAGTAGAGCAGCAATTAGAGTTCTAGAATTACTAAAGAAACCAGACCAAAGACCGGGAGCATTTTTAATGTCTTTATTCCATTCTTTTATGTGACAACATGGAGAAGTAAGGATTGCTGAAAAAGTTATTACATTACGCAATGCTGTAACGCTATCTACGCTCATGTGAGAATTAACTAATTAATTAACTTCTTACATTAGTTGTTGTTTAATTATCACTATCACAATGAAGAAAGTACAAAAACTCTGCAGTCACAGCTAGCAGCTACAGTTTTCAGAATTTGTTCTGAATGACCAGCATGATTTACTTGCATCACCTTCAACATCATAAAAATTTTTCTTTAAAAAATCTATTGAAATAGAGATCCACAATATATATATATATATATATTATGTTTGTAAATGGGGTATGATTACCATTCATACACTGCAGAACAATGTGTTAAATTAAGAAAACAATAACTCACCAGAAGGGGGCGGTGTCACAAATAATCAGCAGTGATCTGACCACTGCTGTATAAATTTTGAATGTGTCATGGCATATATGACAAGTAAAGAGTGAAATTATAGAAACTAGTATGCAACAATGGACATAAACAGATTATGTGACAGATTAAATAAAATTGTAAACATCCCAATCCCTCTTTTAAGGTCTCCTTGAATTTGTTTTTGTTGGCCTAGGGGGTGGTGGTACATTTTTTAAATGACATAAATCTGTTGATGGTGGTGGGGTCAGAAGTGTTGAAACAATGAAGGATTCTTTAAAAAAAAAAAAAAAAAAACACATTTTTCAACAGCATCAACAAAGCTTTGAATTCCAGAAGCTTTTCTCTATTCACTGTCCCTTTGAAATGAAACACTAAGCACCATTTGTTCAAATAGCTCAGCTTGCAGTATAAATTTCAGGCTTGACACCCTACCAGACCAATGCATCTGATGCACTGGTGAGTATTTGCATGGAAAGAAATCCTGTTCTAATGTTACAAAGACACTTAGAATGTCCTAGGCTAGTGATTGGTCTTTTTTCTAGGCCTGATTTACAGTGACCAATCAATGACAAACGTGTACTCTTACAAATCAGTGTAAAAGGTTCTTGTAGTTGTGAAATTAATCACTAAATAAATAACTGGCAGCATTAATAGTGATGACATAATTCATTTTGCAAACAAACCCTCATTTTAATTTTACATGTTAGAAATCCACAAAAAGTATAAAGCAAGAAAGCACCAGGGTTACACACGAGATGTAGTTAGTTTCGAAGTAATTAACCCACAACACACCTGTCTCTATTAATGTTTTTTTTTCCTCATTCCGTAACAGCCACAGTGCACGGACTCAACTTTCATAAACTAACGTTTACTCAAGATCATAGAACTCTACATAAATGCCAGAAACTGCGATTGTCTTATCTCTTTCAAACACTTCTAACATAACTAAAGGACAGTTATTAGACCGTGTTAACCCTTGGAACAGATAAACCCTAGCAAATATGTCACGTGAGTATGGTGTCTTTATCGCAGAAGGCAGTATACTCAGCTGAGTCGGCATTTAGTACAGCCCTTTGTGAGTCTACAGGAAGTCCATTGTTCACTAACATGCAAAAGCACACTTTCCCAAATGCACTGTTTGTAGGATGGCATTACTTAATTTTTATTCATTTCAGAATGTACTAATGCGAGAAAAAATGCTTGTGAAAACTCAAAGTTACAGTTTCTAATTATAAATATTCCACCTTTTTTTATAGCAGGACCATGGACAGTAACTCAAAGAAGTTCGTTAAGGTCACAAAGGTTCAAGGCATGCGCCACATCTTGTCAAGGTCACAGACATACCACAACTGCAGCCAACGCACACATCACAGTGGTTTGCCTTCGCAAAGTTTGCCTTTGCCCTGGAGTAAACGTTGCAAATATTATAAAACCATCACAACCCACTGTAGTCGACATTAAAAGAGATTTCTTTTAAAGTTCAACGCATAGTATTGCAAACTTACTTTGTTATTTCAGTACAATTATTACCCTATAAGTTATAGTTTTCGAGATAGAGCAACCCCTTCCTGAACTCGGGTTCGCGTACGAAATTTGATTCGGAGGAAGACCAATGTGTATTGAAATTGCAATGAAATATTATCTCTTTAAAGTAACAATAAAATTATTGTAATTTTAAAAGTCCTGTTATGTGGCGTCGTTTTTTATCATGTTCACGTACAGTCATTTCATCCAAACTGTCTGAAGATGAATTAGGAAACTGAGAAATGAATGTTTATTCGTCAGTATCAAGATTTTTAAAAGTGTCGTTTTCATTAACAAACGGAGACTGTTCATCTGTAACTATTTCCACGTATCGTGTCCTGAGCCTGACATTTTAACATATCGAAAGCAGATGACGGAGGCGCAGCTCTGCTGCGTGTGAGGCTGGAGAAAGCGCTAACCAAGCTGTGACCGCAATAAGCGGGTCCGGGGCGTCCTTACATCTAAATATAGTCCGCTTCGCCTCTAGCTTTGACAACAAGCCTCCCTTCTGTAGCGTAATGTAAAACACGACGTTGCACTGTAAAACACACGAAACACTGGCATTTTAAGGGATCCGAGCTTATTCTTACCTTATTCAGGCGGGGGTTACGTGTAACATCATAGCCCCTCTTTTTCGTGTACACGAAGGTTTTACTTTGGTCCTCCGACCTGCTTATTTCCCACTCGTTAGAGTCCCGTTTTGCTGAACTGCGTGCCATGTTGTCTCCCTAAATAGTGTAATGGTGAACCAACTGAACTTCAACAAGCGGAAAGATCAGCCCGCTTCAGCCAGGGACAAAAGATTTGAACTCATCTGCCAATGAGGACGTGCATGTAGTAAACGTTATCTGAAAAGGTATAAATTTATTTAATGACGATAAATAGTACATTTCCTGCTGAGCCTTGATAATTTAGCGGCTACGCTTTAAAGTAAATTATTTGTAATAGTCTAACATGTTTTTACTGTTTTAAAAATGTTGTTTGAAATTCTGAATAGATATTTCACTATTACCACCTAAACTGCTTTTGTGAGTGTCAAGCTGTAGAAGTAGAAGGAAACGTTTAAACTAACATTTTATAGTATTTTCACTTCAGTTTTTCAATGCATCCAAAAATTGAAATACTGTGACAAAACAGAATGGACTGTTCTTGTCATCATTTCTCAGAACTGGACTGGAACTTGTGCTATTTTCGGGTTCTTCTGGATTATTGTATGGAGTGGATAGATAGTGAAGTGGTCCCATAAATACACAATGTGAAAGATTATCTTGGAAAGTGGACTCAGGTTGCCCACGCCAAAGACAAGGGATTAGCGTAGCTCTGGAAGCCAATCGGTCGCTTGTCTTCAACCCTCAGGGTGACGTCATCGTCTATGTAGCCAACCAGCTACCACACACGGCGGTCACTACACTGTCCCCTTTGTAGCCCCCTGCTCAACCATACCGTCAGTCTGGCCGAAGCATCTCATCCAAGTCCTGACACCATTGTAACAGACTGAGGGTGCGATTGGGGCTCAAACTTGGGTCGCCTGCACCAAGGACAAGGGATTAGCCCACTGAGCCAAAGACTCAAGTTGTTTATGCTGCCGACCAGCCACCACATGCAGCAGTCACTACAATATATACTGATCAGCCATAACATTATGACGCCTAATTTTGAGTAGGTCTCCCTTTTGTCACCAAAACATACCTGACCAGTTGAGGCATGGACTCCACTAGATCTTTGAAGGTGTGCTGTGGTATCTGGCACCAAGCCATCAGTAGTAAACCCTTTAAGTCTTCTAAATTGGATTGGACTTGTTTTTCCTGCACATCCCACAGATGCTATTACTGGATTGAGATCTGGAGAATTTGGAGACCATGCCAACAATTTACTGCATGGTTGTCCAATTACTGTCCTGGATGGCTGGAGTGGGTTCAGGTTTTTCTTCCAACAAATCAGTTACTTTAATTTGACCACTTGCTTATTTAAATACCAATTTCGTCCTTTCTTCTGTACATGTTCCTGATTTCCATTGGTCTGCACTTAGTTGTTCTGATCAATTGAAAAAAAACAATAAGATTTACAAAAAGAAAGTTAAAATTGAGACTCAAGTTGAAACCAGTAATCATTAATTGTGCTCAATTTGAAATAATTAAGGAACAGCAGACACAGGTGCTATTGACAAGGAATGTAGTGACTTAAGTGATCATTAACAAGAAATGGATTAAAAGATTAAAAACATGCCAAACATGATATGAAGCAACATCAGTAAGTCTTCGTTATGCTTTTAAAATTCTTAATAAAAATGACTGAAGCTTGTTTACAATATCAGAACTGACACAATAATTATACAAAAAAGTAAGGTTTAACTGAAATTCAGGTTCAATTAAAAAGGTATTATTTGGTTTGGAAAAGAATCTCCAACTGCAAGCTGGGGATAAAGCACGTTTTATAAAGTGTGATGTTCCCTATAAATGACTTTACCAGCCATGCCATTTTCATTAAACAGTGAAACGTTTAGTGAAACGCACGCGCGTTTTTATGAGCCACAGTAATAGCTCTCGGTCAGCCTGGCTATCAGGCAAAGGCGTTGGAACTAGTGCCTAGTCACGTCACAGCTGGACTATTGTTCAAAGTTTTGGGAGAATTTCAGTATAAAGTTGATTAAATCTGCTTTGCGTGGGAGACAGCACGTACTTTAACATCTTAAAATTTTTGTACACGTTCCTCATGAGCGAATCGTAAAATACAGTCGCTTTGTCCTCATTACTTGTACAAAGGCTAATTCCTGGATTCTTGGTACGTCCCCTACGCCGGCGTCTTTGTCAAAAATCACTGTCCTCCCCAAGTGTAATGTATAAAAATCGCTCTGAAGGCTGGCTGCGTCTGTTCTTCGGTGCTGAGAAGAGAACAGGACATTTCCGTCATTAACTGGGGGGGAAAACAACAACAGTTTTCTGAAAAAGTGTTTTTTTTATCGTTAATGGATTTAGCTTTTTCCACCAAAAGAACGATTTAAGGTATGTTTCCTGCCCACCTACCAATTTTCGAAATATGACGATTAAGTACTTTGTTTTCAAAGTGACATGTGCAATAACCTTATATCTCAAATAGGCTATTATTAATATTATTACCATTGTTGTTGTTGTTATTATTATTACTGTGGGCGCACCACGTTCATTATGTCATATATATGTATACTTAATTATCGTTTTATTTCATTATACCAGGGGATCGAATATACATGGATACACATGTCAAGAGATGTTGTCTGTGTATTAGTTTTTCGAAGTTGAATTGAATTACGGTAGTAGTTTTTTACTTTCTTTAAATGCATGTACATTTTTTGGCATCCCCTATATTTTACGTTACTCTTTAATTTGCTAAGTTTTCCATTCAATTTCTTTTCACCCTGTATTTCTGTCTTTGTTGCACTGAGCATGTTGATAGCACAGTAATATCAGTCTGGATTAATAAAGTTTCTATCTTATATAAATGTGTACGTATACACACACGCACGCACGCACGCACACGCGAACATGTATAGATAGCCTAAATGTCAAATTGTAATGAAAGTAAAACCTACAAATTGAACATTTTGTCCAATTTAAACAAATCCTGAAACGTGGAACAAGTTTTCTCAAAATGTATTAAAACTGTGATGAATTTCAAAGGTCAGTTTATCAGGTGGGAGAAGAGTAGAAATTTACACCACCCACATATTCACAGTTGGAGCATTTGGTAATGCCCAAGAGTAGAACATGTCTTGACAGGGTAAAGCAATATACTCATTCGTGTTTATTATGTAAGCAAAATTCCATTTGCTTTCCATTTGAGAGTAGGAGATTAACTGTCCCTGGGTTTTTCTAAGGTCTATGTCAGTTATTCTCTCCAGAACAGAACGCACATGCTTCTAGAAACGTTGGATATTTTGTATTGTGGGCAGTTCCAAAACATATGTGTAACACATGTGAAAGTGTTGCTGTGAGAATCCTTCAGTAGTCAGGACAAGAATACGATTAGTCCCCCAAATGGGAGACTTAGGTGTTTAGCTCAATGGGTTAATCATCTTTTTCTGGTAACTCTGTGCAGGCTGTGAGGTTGTGTGTTTGAGACCCAGTCACCCCTGTGACATTGGTGCTGTTACTTGCATTCCACAGTGCATAATACAGGCTAGTTTGAATATATATTACAGCCTGGGATTCAATAAATCAAAAAAGATTTAAGTGGAATTCAGCTGAGTTATTGTGTTTAATATGACTTTCGTTTATGGGGTATGGGGCATAATATTTCTGATAATTTATTACTTTTAGATTTTACTGTTTGTTTTTTTGTTAGAATATCTAAAAAAGAAATGAGTAAGGGATATTTGTATTTTAGGGATAGAGAGTTGGCCCTGGGCATAGGCACAATCATGAACTGAGTTTGTAATGGTACCTGTATAATAAACTATCAAAATAAGTAGTAAAATAGTCCCTCAGTGCAGTACTTTGCTTAGTACTACTGCATTCTATACCAGTTTTCTATAGCATTTGCCCTATTCTCAGTGTTGAGGTTGTGTGGTCCCTGATTATACTGCCAGTTGTAACATAACATTGAACTGTTGCTAAATTGAGCATTGTTATGTTCCTCTCATGACAGGGATCCCCTTGTTTTTCTCTGGTTCAGATCCGGGAGCAGACTAGTGATGTGTCAAGGGCTCCTGTGTGTTCTTCTGTCAGCAGCTATGCTGGCTGCACTGGTGGCTATAGCCATATGCATGACAGGTGGGGAGGAAGAGAGCATCTGGCCACAGAGGAAGGTACCTGTGCTTCAGGACAGGTACACTACACCTCTTGGTAGGACGTTGTTCACGGCCCAGGAAGAGAGTAAACCTAGAGGTTTGTGTGGGACCAAATGTCAGGGCAAGATCTCTGAGCCCAGTCTGGCTGAGCTGGAAATGCTTCTGTCTTATGAGACGATGTCTGAGAATGGCACAAGGACCCTCACCACTGTTTCTCTGCATAGTCCCATAGGAGAGTCAGAAGGGTGGATGAACCTGACATGGAACAGGCAGTCTGGATCCCGCCATAGACGGGAGGTGTATGGCACCGACGGCCGGTTCACTATCTCTGACTCGCACTTCTCCACCAGCTACCCCTTCTGCACGGCTGTGAAGATCTCCAGTGGCTGCTCAGGCATTTTGCTGTCCCCCAGACACGTGCTCACGGCCGCCCACTGCATCCATGATGGCCAGGACTACATGAAAAGTGCCAGAAAGCTACAGGTTGGGATTCTCAAGTTGCGCTCAAGACATAGTGGTTGGGGCCAAGACAGAAGTCAAAAAAGAGGAGGGAGCAAAACAGAAGACGACAGGAGAGGAGGGAAGGAGGAAGGAAAGGGAGTGAAACCCCAGAGGAGAAGCAGAATGAGGGCCAGAGACCCTTCTTTCCAATGGATACGTGTGAAGCAGATGCAGATACCCAAAGGCTGGTTCAGAAACATATCAGAGGTAGCCTTGGACTATGACTATGCCCTACTGGAGCTGAAGCAGCCACAGAAGCAGTGTTTCATGGATATGGGTTTTGTACCATCTGTGAAGAAGTTGCCCAAAAGCCGAATCCATTTTTCAGGCTTTGATGATGACCGAGCAGGCCAACTGGTGTACAGGTTTTGCTCTGTCTTGGATGAATCCCACGACCTGTTGTACCAGTACTGTGATGCTCAGTCTGGCGCCACTGGCTCAGGGGTCTACATGCGGTTAAAGGAGCCAGGAAAGAACAAGTGGAAGAGGAAGATTATTGGGGTCTTCTCAGGCCACAGATGGCAATATGTCAGTGGCATTCAGCATGACTACAATGTGGCAGTGAGGATCACACCAGCTAAGTATGCACAGTTATGTCACTGGATTCATGGTAAATCTGAGGTGTGTCAGAAGACCTGAAGAGCCCTGTGCTTCTGTGTCCTCTCTGGTCTCCTGCCTGGTCTGCTCTTTTCTTCTTCTTTCCTTAGGCTTCCTCTAGTCTTCTCTCTTGTCCTCTTTGTTCCTGTTTTTTGTCTTTATTTCATTCCAAATTTAAAGGCTATAGCTATAACCTAACCAAGTGCCTTTAAGGACTTTTTAAGTTGATAACAAGAGTGCTTTTCCATTAAAAGCAGTACCAAGATGACTTTTTATAAGAATCAATTAGTGTATAATTCTAATAACTTTGAATTTAAAATAACTTTAGTGGTCCTGATTCAAGTCTTGTTTGTGCCAAATTACAATCCTGTCCTAATGTTATAGGTTGACTGAATGTAAATGTAAGAGGATCTGGGAAAGTTCTGCGTACATGGTTCTACATTCATTTTTTTTTTCTTTATTTCTCCATCTTTATTTCATGACTGTTACTCTGAATTTTATTCTCAAACGCTTGTCTGCTGGCACTTTGTGTTAATATGGGGTTCTTTATTTACTTTGTACACTTTGGTAATCCTTTTGGAATACATCCCTTAATAATTAAACATTGCATTTATAATTAAGTAGGTATGAAGGTTTAATAGATGAATCTTTAATGAGTCTTTTTATCATGAGGGGTGAGATAATATCAGATGCGTTTGCAAAGCTTTAATTGTTGTATATATATACATTCCTTATTTTGTTGTCAATATAATTTTTATTTTTTTTAATGGAGATGTGTAATTTAATAGACACCCAAATGAAAGCTTTTTCTGAGACACATCACTGTGGTAAATAGTAATTACAAGCATAGTACATCTAGATCCCAATAAAATCCATTTTATTTTTTCCCAAATTCTGTTTTATTTTTCCCCATGTTCCATTTTTTTTTTCCTTTAATTCAGATTTTTGCCTGTGAAGATTTTTACTATAAGAAAGTATATGAAGACATAAAATTACACAACTGATAGTAAAATGACGTTTGGCATTGTCTTTGTTCATACTGCATGGCTGCTCAAACACATAACAGTTTAAAAAATCAGGCCAGGTGGTCATGTGACCCGAAGCAAGATGGCAGCTTAGGAGTTTTGCTCTGCTTCGATACTCCATATTTCTTTTCTGTGCCCTGTTCTAAAGTGGTCCAATATTAGAGAAGGAAATGGAAAGCATGGGAGACAAAGGTTTTCCTATCTTTTTGGCCACTAGATCTCAGAAGAGAAACGAAAAAAAGAAAATTGCTGCCACTCGTGAAGGTGGTCAGTGGAGGTGTGGGGAGAAGGTGGACGTGATGTGTTCTTCTTGGAGCCCTGTCGTTTGGGGATAAGGCATGGGGGGGTGGGTTTGAGGGGGTTTTGTTTTTCTTATTGATGTTCAGGAGAGTCAATTGTCTATCAGCACGATGGAGCCTAAGCTGTATTTTTCTTAACTTCTAACATTTTCTTAGCATTTATTTTGACATCTTTCCATGTTAATCAAACTAATATGGTCATATGGAATGTGAAGGGCATGGGTGGTGTAATCAAGCCAAAGAAAATTCTAACTTTTTTGAAGAGGGGAAAAAGATTCTATTGCAGTTTTACAGGAGACACATTTACCAGAAATGGAACATTTGAAGCTTAAGAGGGACTGGGTTGGCCAGGTGTATTCCAGCTCTTTTTCATCAAATAAGCGGGACATGGCCATTTTGGTGCATAAAAACTTTCCTTTTATTTTGGAATACTTTGAGTGGGACCCTGAAGGCTGGTTTATTTTGATTACTTGTCAAGTCCTGGGTAAACCTTTAACTGTTTTAAACGTGTATGCACCGAATGAGGACAGTCCTGACTATATGTCAAAGATAATTTTGTCCTTCAGTCATTACTGCAGGTGTTTGGGAGTTTTGGCTCGGGATTTTAATTGTAAACTAGACAGGTCGTCCACTGCTGAATCGAATGCACATCCTTCACTAATTTTACGAAGTATGTGTCAATATTCAGGCTTGATAGATGTATGGAGGGAGTTTCATCCGGGTGTTAAGGATTATACCTTCTTTTTTTTCTCCTCCTCATAACTCTAGACTGGACTACTTTTTCATGCTGTCCAGATATATTTCTTGTGTGAGGTCTTGTGAAATTGGTTTATTGGCACTTTCTGACCAAAACCCTGTGTATTTAACATTAACAGAATTTTCAACTCCAAAAAGTTCTTAATGGAAATTCAATAGCTCACTTTTAAATGATAACTCTTTCTGTGCCTTTCTAAAGCAAAAAATATCCAAATACTGGCAGGATAATGAATCTTGTCCTGTGAGTAGTGCCGTTAAATGGGATGCAGCCAAGGCCACTTTACGGGGTTGTATCATTTCTTTCACAGCATGGACCAAGAAACAAAAGGTTGAAAATAGGAAAAAAATTAGAGGTCAAAAGATTGGACTTGCTCCATAAATGCTCACTTACACCTGACAGCTGGAATCTCTTACTTTCTACTAGATCTAAATTAAATCTGGATTACTCAAAACATATTTAAACATTACTTATGTTTAGTAGACAAAATTTTTATCAATTTTGGAATAGATCTGGCCATCTTTTAGCATATCAACTTAATTGTGATCGGACTGAAAGGTCTATTAAAGCTATTAAAACTACAAATGAAACTACCTCATATGACCCATTTAGAATCAGTTCTGTCTTTAGGGCCTTGTATGAGAACCTTTACACCTCCATATGTGTACCTGAAGACCCGTCCATATTGTTGGAGATGATATCTTTACCCTCAAGTTTCAGAGGAGGATCAGATCTCCCTCAATGCCCATTTTATAATGGAAGAAATATTTGTGGCTATTCAGTCTATGCCTAATGGGAAAGCCCCAGGGTTAGACGGCTTCCCACTCAAATTTTATAAAAAGTTTTGTCCTGAACTTTCTCCTATTTTTATGCCAGTGGTTGATAATCTTCTGGAAGATAATCTCCCTGCAGATTCCTGGAAGACTGCTTCTATTAGCCTACTTCTGAAAAAGGGGAAGGACCCTCTGAATGGTGCTTCATATCAGCTTACTGAATGTGGACTTCAACATTGTCGCTGGACAAGTTTTAACTGGGTTCTAAGTATATCCATTTGGTCAGACTTCTCTATTCTGCTTCACGGGCTGTGGTCAACTAACATTATGTAGCAGTTATAATGACATTAGAGACATTTATTCTAAGTGAGTTTTCTTTGCATTACCTTCCGTGCAGCCTGGGTCTTGTGGAAATACTTACTGAACATGCTTAAGTCTATTTTTTACAACCTCTATTCATTTTCAGCTGACTGTTGAACTAACTTGAATAAAAGTAAATCCTACTATAAAAATTCCAGTAACACTTATGTTTCTCACAAAGACATATTACTTAAATGTATTTTGTACTAGTCGACTTGCAATGTACTAGTCGACTTGCAACAATTTAATGTTTAATCTTTAACACTTTTTACATAAATTATAAAGTATGTTTTGTTAAACCAAGTTCTTTTTTTACAGTCTGTGATTAAACACTAATTAAGACAGGATTTCTGAGCTGAGCTGTTGAAGTTGTCTGAACTGTGCTGAGCTGTTGAAGTTGTCTGAACTGTGCTGAGCTGTTGAAGTTGTCTGAACTGTGCTGAGCTGTTGGTCATCCCAGCCAAGAACTCCATTTCCCGCAAACTGTCTCTGAACCTCGACACATTAACCGTAACTTCTTCCACATCAGTGAAGGACCTTGGATTGGTGATGGACAGCAACCTGATGTTCTCCGAGCACATTGCCACAGTCTGCAGGGCTTGTAGATTGGCCCTGTACAACATCAAGAAGATCAGCCCATGTCTTACAGAATATTCGACTCAGCTTCTGGTCCAAGCATTAGTCATCTCAAAATTGAACTACTGCAATTCACTCCTGGCTGGGCTCCCAGCCTCTGCAATGTGGCCTCTCCAGAGGATCCAGAATGCAGCGGCACGTCTCATCTTCAGTGTTTCAAAAACAGACGCACATCACTCCCCTGCTCATCTCGCTTCATTGTCTTCTGGTCCAGGCATGCATCAAGTACAAGATCCTGATGCTTATGTTCAAGTCCATCAACAGGACTGCTCCAGGCTACCTCTGATCCCAAATCAAGTGCTACGTCCCCTCCCATTCTCTGTGGTCCGCTAATGGGAAGAGACTGGTTGCACCCCTGCTGAAGAATGGTAAACCAAGGCTCTTCTCATCTCTGGCACCTAAATGGTGGAATGAGCTGCCTCTTGCTTTGAGGAGTTTATCATCCCTATCCACGTTCCAAAAGCAACTAAAGACACATCTCTTCAGGGAGCACCTCAGAACTTGAAACCTCACCTTTATCATCTCATCCTTTTAACCCATTGTGGTAAGGCTGTTTGTTTGTATGTGTTTTTCTTGTTTGTACAAGACTCTACATTTCCCTTCACTTGTATGACTTGTGTGAGAAGTGATTGACTTAATCGTGTGCACTTTGATTATAGGACTGCACTTTCTGATACTGTTTGACTTCGTTTTTGACATGTACTCATTCATTGTAAGTCACTTTAGACAAAGGCATCTGCTAAATGAATAAAATGTAAATTTCTGCTTCATTGGGGAAAAAAAATGAGCACATGTTGTTCAGATGCTAGAAAGAGACTATTTTTTAATGTTTAAAATTGATAACTAATAATCATCTTCCATGAAGTCTTGAATTTCTGCACATTTCTATTATGTCTGAAATATATACTAATGCATTAACTCAAGTTTGTGTTCTCTCTACTATTAGCAACATCACTACCAACACTCTGTTACAAAACTTGTGACTACTACCTTACTCCACAGCAAAATACCGACACTACACTGCAAAAAATGCTACACTGATCTACAGCTAAATACTGTATTAGCACAGCACATTAGAACGAGTTCTAAAGATTGTAATGACAATGAAATGGATGTGGATTTATTAAACAGAAGCATCTGGCACTGTCCACAGAGTAATAATATACTGATACACAGAGGACGAAACATACAGAGAGGGACGGAAAACGGATGAAACAAATAGAAAAAGACACAAAAGTGGATACAGAAACAGATCAACCAACACCAGACAGATAAACACAGATGGACACAGAAAAGTACATAGATAAACAATAGAGGGACTGACATATAGACACAAACTGGAGATGGACACAGATACATACACGCGGACAGAGATATTATAAACAGGGACATTTCATAAGTCAGTGTGTTTATTGCATCTCAAAGAGCACACATGCACTGGGTAAAATCAAAAAAAACAAAAGCCATCTTTAAACAAAAGTAAAAAAAATATTTATCCATTGTTTTTCACAACAGTTGTAGACAGTCACTTCAAATGAAACGCAAGAGTATGGAATCTACAATCCAAACGATTCTACAAAGCAGCATCTCAAATGCACACAAGTGCTGCTCAACAGTGACCTCTTCTGGACACTTTGACAAACACTTCAGACACCTGTGCCTACAATTGCACCTACTCTTGCAATATCACTGTTCACCAAAAGGAAGAGAAACGCAACATCAGTCACGGTGGGGCACAGTGTGTGTGTGTGTGTGTGTGTGTGTGTGTGTGTGTGTGTGTGTGTGTGTGTGTGTGTGTGTGTGTGTGTGGGGGCA
>JABJVR010048740.1:0-14149 GCA_025773905.1 Chitala chitala | reverse complement strand
TCCTGTGTGTGTGTGTGTGATCTCAGTGTGCTCGAGTGAGGGATGTCCTGTGTGTGTGTGTGATCTCAGTGTGCTCGTGTGGGGGATGTCCTGTGTGTGTGTGTGATCTCAGTGTGCTCGTGTGGTAGCGTCACCTTTAGCTCTAATATGAGCTGTGTAACCCTGACATCTGTGCTGTGACCTTCTTGCCTGCAGTGAGCTGTTTGAGATCAACCACATTCGCACCATTTATCACATGTTCATCGCAGTCCTGCTGGTACTTATCATTAGCACACTGGCGGTGGATTACATCGACGAGGGCAGGTATGTGATGGTGTGTGTGACACATGCATTAGTCACAGACAGTAGAAATGAAACTTGCAGTGGGGAGGATTTTTATCACACTGTCAGTCACAAATTACTATAACTCCACATTGGTTACTGGCACTGGGTTAAACCAATCAGAGACTGATGGTACTTGGCAATCCTGCCCAGTCTGCCCAGCCTGCCCAGTATGGGACTTGTGTGAGGGCTCTACTGTTCCCCAGGCTTGTGCTGGAGTTCGACCTTCTGTTCTATGCGTTTGGCAAACTCCCTACGGTGCTGTGGGCTTGGCTGCTCATGTTCGCCTACACGCTGGCTGGACCGTATCATGCACTGGCCCTCTGGGGAGGCTGTTACCATGGCAGCAGCATCCCTCGACAGGCACTGAGTGTGGGGTGTGGCCTTGCTCTCGCCACTGCGCAAGCCTGTGTCCTGGGGGCCTTGCCAGTCTACGTGGTAATTCAGCACCAGCTGCCCCCGGCTTCCAGGTTCATCGTCATTCTGGAGCAGGTATGCTGGCTATAAGGCGTCCCGTGCACAGCTGTCCACTGGGATCAGCTCCGCCCATCACTTGTGATGTATACGCCCTCGGTGATGATGAGCCAAAGCACACGATAACGTTATTAGCTCAGCGCAGTACTGACCACCAGTCTCATCTCTGCATTCAGGTCAGATTTATGATGAAAAGCTACTCCTTCATTCGAGAGAATGTTCCAGTGATAATGAACCAGAAGCCAAGGGCAGGTAATGTGTGTTACTTTGGTACCGTTTCAGTGTTCAGGCAAGAATTTCCTTCTCCCCTAAGTGATTTATATTTTTACCCATTTATACAATGGAAATCACAGTTTTCTTAAATGCCATGTACATTGCATGTTTCTAACTCACTACATCCCCTGTTGGTCAAATACTGGTGGAAGCATAGATATGGCTGTTATTCCCCCTTAAGATACAACCTACAGGAATTTTCCTTGAAAAAGCTGCGTACTGTCCCCAGTTTTTGCATTAAAACAGCAATACTCCTTCCTCTCAGGTGAAGCGCCCAGATTTCCAGCCTTTACCAGTTACCTGTATTTCCTCTTTTGCCCCACTCTTATCTACAGGGAGTCCTACCCTAGGTGAGTAAGCCTTAGCAACATATGTTAACATTCACCGTTGTCAAACACACCTAATTTCAACTACTGCTTCTCTCATGGGTCTAAAGTTGAGAATTTCAGGTTTCTATGACCCACTGCTGATACCAGGCTGATACCTCTGTTAACCAGGTTTTATATTGTATAGTTATGTTCAAGGTCTTGTGCTTCTGATAAGGACAATTATGATTACTCACTGTAATTAGTACACTCACTGTTGTAGTAATGCTAGTGTTGTAAGAGTCATTAATTCATGTTTTCCACAAAAAAAAGGAATCCATACATTAGATGGAATTATGTTGCTGTCACCTTTGCCCAGGTAAGAAAATAATTCATTATAAACACAATAAACATAATACCCAAGCAATAAACTGAATGGTTTACGTAACAAATATCACCAAATACAGGACAGTATAAAACAAATGTTGGTTATAGTGCCCTCTTTTGGCATAACTATATACTGCAGTGGTAGGTAGTACTTGAATAAAATGGAATGAAATGGGACAGAATACAGTTAAACTACAGCACTGTACAGGTACATTGGAATTCTTTGTGCATTTACTCAGCATCAGCCTCAGAAATAAAAATTTAAATAAATGTAGTAACAGAGCAGACCGGTAAAGACCAGTGTTTTTGTTAAGAAATGAAACACATCATGTCAAATCACAAGTATTTGAAATAAAGGTATACTGAGACACAAAGGGTCACTTTTTTGTATAAGCGGAAATTCCAAATCATTTCCCCATATACACTAATAGCAACCTAACAACATGTTTCCATTTGTCAGAAAGCGAATCCAATCAAAAGCCACCCAGTGATGCATTTGTGTTCCGTTGACATGGAGACATGTTTTGGCTTCCTGAACGCTCTGCTCACACTGAACCTCAGCTTGCGGCCTGCTTGTTTATACAGAGCCTGGGCTGCTTGGTTTACATGTACTTCATCCTGGTGAGGCTCTGCATTCCTGTCTTCATGAATCAGGGCGATGGGCCCATCAGCACTCGCACGCTCGTGCTTGCCCTGTTCCACGCCACCCTGCCAGGTACCTGGGTAGTTGTGCAGTTTAGAACATTTTTGTTTCAGCATCATGCTCATGAGTTCTGGTCCAGGGCTGCTCCTACAGCTTTGTCTAATGCCCTTCTGGTGATCAGTCTGTATCTGTAGTAATTTCACCACAGGACAGACAAGTGCTGAACATTATAACCCTAACAGTCATGTTTTGGATATTTCAGACTTTTAGAGCTGTGCGTAAAATGGTATGGCAGTGCAGGTGTGTGTCTGTGTGTGCTTGTGTAAGGCAGGCAGGGCAGTGCAGGTGTGTGTCTGTGTGTGCTTGTGTAAGGCAGGCAGGGCAGTGCAGGTGCGTGTCTGTGTGTGCTTGTGTAAGGCAGGCAGGGCAGTGCAGGTGTGTGTCTGCGTGTGCTTGTGTAAGTGTGTGTCTTTTGACTCTCTGTAACTCTGCCCATGCCCCCCCAGGAATGCTGATTCTTCTTCTAGCCTTCTTCGCCTTCCTGCACTGCTGGCTGAATGTTTTTGCGGAAATGTTACGCTTCGCTGACCGGATGTTTTACAAGGTGAGACCACTCTGTCACTGGATGCAGACCACATGACCTCTTTGGTTGCCAAGGTCAAGATCTCATTCAAGGCATTGTGTCTTAAGGCTGCTCAATTCTTCATTAAATCCATTAATTATAATATTGTAAAGTGGCCTGTGAAATTCCAATCAAGCCACTGTTTGATGCTCATGTAAATCAGGCTTTTGAACATTTGTGGTTCTTCTCTGGATTTTCATTCATAATTTACATTCCCACTTTTTTACCATATGTGAGAGAGATTGAAGTGTATTTAATTATCAGTTCAGCAAATAAAATTGCAGGTTACAGTCATCGAGGAAGGTCAGCAGGTGGCGCTGTTGCATTGTGAGTCCAGGGTTGTGGGTGTGAATCCGACCTCAGCTGCTAGAGTCATATTTCCACTTGTGCTCTTGCAGAAACCTGCTGTTCAGATGAACCAGGTGCTAATCTTCCCACGGTATCTCAGTGTGTTGGTGCCTCAACACAGACCGCTTGTCTGTTTCTAATGTCAGGACTGGTGGAATTCGACGTCTTTTGCCAACTACTACAGAACTTGGAACGTGGTGGTCCATGACTGGCTTTACTACTATGGATACCAGGACTTCCTCTGGGTACATTCCTGTCTTTTTAATTGCATCTGTTGTATTACATTTTCTTCAGCTGCATTAAATTTTTAAGTGCTTGTGAACTAGAATTCTTTAAAAATATTTTTGGATCGATCTACCCATGGGGATTTTCTAGCTATACTTAAACACTCCGCAATATTTGAACTGTTTTAGACCAGTGAAGTAGTGTATGTGGGTTCAAACTCTGTCATTAACAAAAATGCACGGCAATGACTGATCTCACTACAAACCCCCAGCTTGGTAAGTGTTTGTTTGAACTTGGTGGGTGGTGTTGACCTAAAAACACTGCACGAATTAACACATCAGACAACAAAGTGGGTTGGCCCAGTCAGTGACTGACAGGTGACAGCCCTGCCCATCAAGGTGTCCAAAGCTTTATTGATATCCACCGTTTTTTCCAGCTTTCCAGGCAGAAATTCCGCACGGCCGCCATGCTGTCCGTGTTCATCCTGTCGGCCGTTGTCCACGAGTACGTCTTCACACTCTGCTTTGGGTTTTTCTACCCGGTGATGTTTTTCCTCTTCGCCGTGATCGGAGGTGAGGTGGAGCCTGTTCGTTCAGCTGCATAGTATGTTTGCTCAGAGTAGAGTGGATCAAGTCAACCGTTTGGTCAATAAATCCCAACAGCCAAACGTGTCCTGATTTGACTGAAATTGTCATGCTTAGCCCCTTGCTGTGCATTAATCGATTGGCTCAGAGTTAACGAGCCATATGCCTACCACAAGGTCATCTTGTGGCAATTTAACTGGAACATTGTTGAAGCTTAAATCGGCCAGGAAACAGAACACTTAAATTACTGAAATTGCAGCAGCAATTATACAAGTTTCAGCATGAATCTAAAATCTTCAGTTACATAACCATCTGAGAATCTGTAGTTAACATAAAAAACTTTAAAAATTTGTGCTTTGTAATGAAAAATTTTTGAGTAATCCTTAATTAAATTTTTTTAATTTGGCAAGCATAAATTAAGTGAAATTCAGAGCATGGACAATGAGAAGTCTAAAAGACGATGGAAATGTATATAGACAACAGCACCAGCAGGTGGGGGGGGCTGCGCTAACAAAGAATCAGTGTAGCTGATGCTGCTCAGCAGGTCAAACGGCTTCATCCCAACTAACCGAACCTCATCTTCCTTCCCCGCTTCTCGGCCTGTGGCCAGTTGTGTTCAACTTCACTCTGACTGACAAGCGTAAGGGTCCGGTGTGGAACGTGATCATGTGGACCTGCCTGTTCATTGGCCAGGGTATGCAGGTGTGTCTGTACTGTCACGAGTGGCACGCCCAGATACACTGCCCTCGCACAGGGGTGAGTACGTGTCGCGACACGGCACTTGGTAAGGGCAGAGAGTTATGACTCAAGGTTTGCAGTATCGTGATTCTGTAGAACAGGGGTTCTAAGTCTTTTTTTGTGTTGTGTACCTCTGACGGTCTGGTAAACTTGTGGATGCCTTCTCTGGACAATATTTTTAAATGCATAAAAAATACACTACATTATAAATTATGGAAATATATTAATCAAAATACTGAAAATAATTGTGATGTTTCCCATACATTCAGAAATGGAGGTGAAACCTGAGTCTAATGTGCAGAAGGTTTATTAAAGGAAACAGTTTGCAGGATACTATACATGAAATACATAGCCAGGACCAAACATGACTTAGTGCAACAATAACTGGCAAAGGAGATTAGTATATATAGAGGCCAGAGGGAAATGGGGAAACAGGTGTGAATACTGATAGAATTAACATTACTACCAAGAGAAGAACAGAATTAGGAAAAACATGAAAACAAGGGAAAGGGCAACACCTAGTGGCCAGCTAGAGGACCAACAAGCACTGGACTTGACAGTTGTATATAAGTATAGTAAGTATGCTCATTTGTTAACATTAAATAAGAAACCTCTGATGTTTGTTGCTACAATCATTATTAAAGAAAATAAATTTCACTTAGAGGTTTGTGATAATTAACATGTCAATTTTTCTCATCCAAGTTTGCAGGTCCTCTGAAATGTCACCTCTGGTTAAGAACCTGTGTTGTAGGATGTGTAGGGTCTACAAATAGATATGAATTGTTTAAGTTAAAATACTCAAAAAGTTCAAACTGGTAAAAAGTCTCTGTATAGGTGTCATTTAAGCATGTAAACAATAAGCCTGAAGTATGTGTGTGCAGACATAAACATGCGTGCATGCACGCACGCACGTACACACACGCACACATACGCGCGCACGCACACACACACACACACACACAAACAAATCCTGCAGGGATAATGTCTGTCACACATAGTCTGTGGCCCAACCTTGGACAGATGTTGGGGGATTATGTACATACATGTATTATGTGCTTGGTGGGTGGTTCTCTACATGTTTGGATGGACTAATGTCACAGATGGTTCATGACAAGTACTGTCCTTGATGAAACAGACTATTAGTCCAGGGGGGACAATTTTATAGTTAAAATTCCCTCTCCTTTTAGTCAAAGCACAGTATATCAGGATATTTTTGATTACCAGCAAGAGCAGAATATTTACCCTCCAGCCCCAAAAAGACTTGCGTGCTGTAAAGGACAGAACCAACACAGATAAACTGTTTCTTTCATGCATTTAATTTATGGATGACGCTGAAATTCGGCATGTGTGTACTGAAAATACAGCATGAGTATTTTCTGTTATTGCTTGGACACTTTCTGTCTGTTTGTACTAAACGTGCAACAGAGCAGAATCCAGTAGGGTTAGGGTGCTCAGTGCTACGTGTGCTCAGTGCTAAGTATGCTCCTTGAAGTGTTTAGATTGTGCTAAAGTGGTAATGAAGATCCTCTCTGTCCTGCATGCAAAACAGCACAGCTTCTGGGAGCTTGTTATACCACGATCCTGGTCCTGCAGTTACAAAGCATAACAACACAGTCGCTATGGAGACCACAGAAGACGCACCTCCACCACAGTACACACCTCAAGATGCTGGCCAGGGTCAAAGGGCAGTGCGGAAGCTGGGAGCTGTGACTGCATGTGGACATGAAAACTGGGAAAGGACTCGAACTTTGGATTCGAGTATTACTTCTGCTGTCAGGGAATGCTGGGAAATTGTACTTGGACTGAGATTAGAGTCTCAATTCTGACCACAATGGTTCTGACCAGGTCCTCCAGCTTGTAATGCTAATGTATGTTACACGACTGGATGTAGTGCTGAATTGTGTCTTTTGTTCCTACATTTCTGGAAATGTCCACGGTATGTTCCATGTCCACTATCATGAAACTGAAAAAATACATTTTAAACTTTACAAACCACTGTAGCAGCCTGCTGGGGGCTCTTGGGTTCAGCTACCATACCTCCTCCGTGTCCTGAGTATCCAGCTGTGTGCGGTTTGTGGTGGACGAACACTGGATTCCTTGTGATCTGAGCTTCATCTAGGACCCAGAGGCAACAGGCAAATACTAACCTCACTAATTCTGTTTGTCTTACTTAGTCTCATATCGCAAATATTACGTCTTATTAATCAGTTATTGTCCAGAACCACTTAAGCAAATAAGGTTTCTCAGGAGTCCTGACTCATATCAAGAAGCCACTTTCCAGCAACAGAGAAACCCCATAATAGCTAATATGCCTTATATGAGGATATAAATTAGGAATGAAATCGCTCAGTGCACTCAGTCACTCTGAAATTATTCACATACAGTAACAAATAGGCAAAATCTCATGAGCACTTTATTTGGCAAACGTTATAGTAATATCTATTTGATGCCAATTAATCTGTTTTAAAATGACCATCTGATATCTTCATTACAGCCAACGTTATTTTGAATTAACTGATTATCAAATTTTCCGTGACCTTGGCCTTTCCCAGAGCCGGCTGGATGTTACCATTGCCCAATCAGCTCTTTCTTCTCTCCAGAGATTTAACTAGCGGTGAGGTTGTCCAGGATTAACTCACCTCAGGCATGGAGCAAACACAGCACTGTTTATAATGGGAAAAGCCTCCTCTGGACTTTTGCTACATCATCTTCAGCCAATCTGGTCAAACCTTTAGTCGTCTTTAAAGGTCTCTAGTATGTATATAATTAGTACTGTAGAGTGATAGAACATGAGATGTTTTGGAGATATGCCACTTCAAAATTTAAAACAGATTTGACTCCAACCATTTCTGGTCATCCATATTATGGAACATAGTGTCAGACAAAAAACCTAAAATGTATTTTGTAGCAACAAGGTTTCTCTGGATTTGTGTAAAATTCCATATTAAAAGCTTAATATTTAGAAAACATCTGGATTAGTGTGAAAAGCACCCACAAATCCAGAATCTGGATCCGCCTTTGTCAGCGACTGGGTAATTGTAGGCTATATAAACATGCTAAATATTGCTGCAACATCTGCACCACAGCCAGAGTTATACGCAAGAAACTGCATCAAAGGGGATTATGAATGTTACCACAGAATGGCCACCAAACTGGCAATCTGAAATCATGGCTGTGTGTATCAAGATATTTTGTAATGAAAGTTGCATATAGGTACAAGCATGAAGATGCTAGTGCTTTGGAGAGTGAGTGATAGGAGTGTTCAGTTTGACAGATGCCTACCTTTAATAGTCACTCGTCTTTATGTAAGTAGCTAAACACCTTTTTGCTCCATTGCACTTTTGTCCCCTTCACTTAGTTACACTCACAGTGACTGCTTCACTTACATAAGCACACATGTGACGAGTGACCAGCACCTCTCATGGCTTCCTGAATAAGGCAAAGACCTCAGAGCTTCTGGTTTTGGTAAGGCTTTATATAAACAAGTGCCAACAAGGCAGTGTTGGTCTGCAGAGCACCAACTGGCACTCCCAGCACAACTTGGTGTAAACAACAAAGAAACTTTTCACCTTCTTTTATACAACTGTGATGTGTGGTTTAAAGTACATTCAGCCAATCACATATCATTCATTACTTACGATTTTCAACCAATCACAGTTTTGCATCTCTGACCATCCACAATCAATATTTTCTCATGGTCTCAATAGTCTCTGGCTATTCACCATTCTTGTTTCTAAACCTAGACACACAGTGCGTTATGAAGGTCTTATTCTGTATCTGTCCTTGGGTTTGCAATACTGGCAGCACAGCAAGTTTGGCAGTAGTCACTAATGATGCTAACTTTCCGTGTGTGCTGTCATGCAGCTGGCGCGGTTACCTTGGTAACAGTTACTCATAACCGTGACCATGCTTGTGTGCTTTTATGTAGCAAGGTACAGATGCCTGCAGAAGAGTTATACAGAGATCTAAGCTAAAAAGCTAAAAATACAGCTCTCTATATGAAGTTATATACACACTCAATGAGTCCTGTCCTGATTCTGTTTAAGTACATATATAAAATCACCCATAAACCTGTACTACTTCTATTCCTACTTTGGGATACACATCCCTTTTCCTTCCTTATACTTTCAGGGAGTTGACAAAAAACAATAAGCTTACATACTTAGTTTCCTAAAAAAGACTGTGGATATTCATAGGGTTACATAACGTTTCCCATTTCCCTCTGGCCTCTATGTAAGAATATTTTATCAGCCTTATATAAATTTAAAATGAATGACTTACGCACAGTGGCGTGCTGGTTAGCACTGTCGCTTCATACCTCCAGGCCTGGGGATCGATTCGTGTGTGTGTGTGTGTGTGTGGGGAGTTTGCATGTTCTCTCTATGCTTGGTGGGTTTTCTTTGGGTTCTCTGGTTTCCTCCCACAATCTAAAGACATGCAGATTAGGTTGATTGGAGTCTCTACAAATTCTCTGTAGAGTGTGTGTGTGTGTGCGTGCCCTTTGGTGGGTTGGTGTTCTCTGCCCTGTGTTCTGGGATGGGCTCCAGGCTTCCTGTGACCCTTAACAGGATTAAGCGGTATAGAGGATGACTGACTGATTTATGTATACATATTTAGCTTTTCCAAATGAAGATCAAAATTAGCCCCCAACAATGCATACCCTTAAAAAAGCAGAACCTAATTTCAATTTTTGCCATATTCACTGAAGCTCAAAGTCAGCGTCCATTATGGTTCATGTCTTACTGATGTTCTAACCAGTTTGGTTCCTCTACCTTCAGTCATCTTGAACATGAAAACAGGACGATCTCACCCAACCTTTTGTTTGGTCTTAATAAGGCTCTTCAGGATTTAAAAGAGCTGTTTGTTTATACCCAAAACAGCTTGTCTATTATTGTGGAACAGATAAGGTTGTGTACACTGCACAGAACAGTTAAACCTTCTCCACTCATTCTAACATTTACATTTTTTAAATATTAGCAAAAATATTATAAAACAGTATACAAACAAAAAACCAGACATAAGGCACAGAAGTCCACGCACTCATATGGTATTAGTAGCATTTTTTCAGAATTTATTTTTAAAATACTCACTATGTACAGTGTCACTGTGAAATAAATGCATACATTTTTCTGTAATTTTGACCAGCTGTTTATTTGTACACTGTTGTAAAATAAAATGAATTGATACATAAACAGTAAATTAAAATGCATCACATTTGGAAAAAAAAAAAACGTCATTCATAAACCCATACTGAAAAACAAACTTGCTTATAGGACACACTGTTCCCATGTTCACACTAACAAATCCTAGAGCCTGTCTTTATGTTTCAAACTAAAATGGGAATGTCCTTTGTTACTGAAAGGCTGCCAGCACCGAATGGTGTCCACAATGTAAACCCGGACACAGGGAGCTCAGTGAGCCACCAGTATGGACTCTGCTCCTTCTGTTCAGTAACCTCTCGCTGCAGGACAGTCAGGACGACTCTTCATTTTTGGGGACACTGCAGCTCCTGGCAGTTCGACCCCGTCTCTGCCAGTCCTGCGGACCGTACCATTCCTAACTTCACCAGTACCCAGCAACTCAACTGTTAGTGGTTACAGAACTGTCTGAAAGACATTTGTGAAACTTCTCACATTATGTAAAAAAAAATATATACAAACGTGCGTCTGTCACAGAACCACAGCAAGCAGCCGTGTTTCTGAGTGACGGGTAAACCTTAAATCGATTTCTCCACCTACTTCCAGAACTAAACTCAAAACACGAAAACAGACTGCAAAAAAGTGACTGACACTGAAACAGGAAAAATTTCTCCAAGTTTTACGTACAGCTAGTCAGAGCTGAAATGAACCAAATTACAGCTCAGGGAACAGTTTACTTTGTAATACAAAGAAACACCATCATATTGTCAGTCTTAGGTTAGCCTTGTCTTTGAGACAGAATATTATACATTCTGACATTATTCTGACATCAACAGCAATTAAATGACACAGTGTGTCAAAAGCATCTGCAATGAGGAAATGTAAACGTGAAACCGAAAGAAAGAGTCCGTGACTCACAATGTCATTAGAGGTGGACAGGAAGAGGACACTGAGTCCCAGCATGCTGTAAGTCACAACAAACTTAACCAAGAAAAATCAACACAACCAACAGAAACTGAGATTTGTGACTGACAACCAGGCAATAATCCTGCCCACCACGGCTCTGAGCCTCGCAGAGAAACTGGCAACAGTATAGTCAGAAACATTAGAAAAAGCCTCACATCTACATGGCTCACATCTGGAAGGTTCAGCCTGTGAGCTCTGCTTTGGTCCTTAGGAGCTCCGTGCTGTGACAGAGCGGCGCCATTACAGAGCGTGCTGCCGACAGCAGAGAGGGCACTGTCCCCCTGCAGTGTTCCCACACTCCTTATATGTGCACAGAAACAGCTGTCAGGACACTGTACAGGACTCACTCGAGACGCAAATTCAGGACTGAGGCTCAAGAATGCCTTTGCCTCACAATGCCTGAGCCACAAAAGGACATCGCGCTCCGAGTCGTCTGTCCCGAGACATCGAGCTCTGACTCCAACTCGTCTGTCCTGGGACATCGCACTCCAACTCTGACTCGTCTGTGTTGGGACATCTCGCTCCAACTCTGACTCGTCTGTCTCGGGACACCGCGCTCTGACTTATCTGTCCCAAGACACTGCGGTCCGACTCTGACTCGTCTGTCCCAGGACGTTGTACATAAGAAGATATGGTACCATCCCCTTACATGTCTATGAGCGAGAGCAGGTAGGGCTCTACAAGGCAATGTCCCTCACTGCTATACGTCACTACTGACCTCATGGTTAATAATGACACCTGTGTCAGGTAAGCTACACCCTTTGTAGCAAGAGTCTCTTCTTCCAAACAGGCTTCAGCAGTTTACCTCAGGACAATAAATGAAACAATTCCAAGTGCAAAACAAGCCATTTCACATTTCACCCACATTTCAGACCCATGCAGACACTGACTGAGGGCAATGACCCCTGCTGTGTGGTCCCTTACAGGCCTTGACATTAAACTATATACTGAACCCTGTGTTATCCAGGACAGAGGTAAAATTTTCATTCAGTGGGATTCCACTGATCTGCCCTCTCCTGAGAAGCTGACAACAGCAATGAATTGAGGGAAAAAAAGTCACACACAATCCATGTACACAAAGCAGAACATATGCAGGTTGTTTTTCCCTTCCTGGTTTAGGATTGAATTTGGGACTTTGGTTACTCAGAAAGTTTGGCATTGTGTATGGATCATTTCCACAATTCTGATAAACTGACATGCTGGAGAAGCTCTGGGTGAGGTGGATTCTAATTTACTGGGTCTAACGGCGCCTGCCATCATATCATGTATATTTCAGATAATTCTGTGCTGTTTCAGCAGGCTGTACTGTGGCTGAGCAGGGCTTTCTAGAGTGAGACTTTCAAAGAAGTGACAATGTTTCTCCAACTTTCCATCCTACTTCTGATGGCGCCTCCTGGCCAATCGGTTCATGAAACAGCAGGTCACCGTGGCAACGATGAACACGCCCACAAACAGGGCAGAAGACACGCCTACCACCAAAGGAATGAGGAGGAGGTCGATAGCTGGGAGAGAAGAACACCGGATGAGTGAACATGCCGCTGGTAAAAACAACGTAACATCAGATTAATGGAATTGCAAACTGATTTGAAAACATAATTTCAAGTTCTTGAAAGCAGATACACACACACACACAGAAAGGTACTTACCACGAGCGTACAAGTAGACATGCACAGGAGCTGACTCCGCCCCTGCCCCGGTGTAGTACCACTTTCCATGTGAATCCTGGACCCATACCTTGGCCTGGCACATGTAGTACCCCTGGTCCTCCAGGCTGGCAGAATGGATGCGTAATCGGTAGCACCCACGAGAAAGGCGGTCCACACTCACTTCACTGCTGTTGCTATAGAGACGAGACAGACCCTCATAGGTCAGCGCAGCCAGCAGCCTCCTGTGGCCATCTTCCACCGTGCCTTCTGTTGCCTTTCTTCTCTGCAGCCACTGGATATTGACTTGGGTTGGACCGGTGGTTGCCACAGAAACATTGCACAGAAGAGTGACAGTGTCGCCCCGTTTTAAGAGTGGCCCACGGGCTAGCTCCGCTGTGGCCAAAACTCTAACATCTGAGGTGGAGATGAGACAGAGGGGAAACAGAGCCACACAACAAGAGCACCACAGTTAACATTAACCACCAATCAGTGCTCAGCATCTACAACCAATCAGCATTTATGGTCAGTCAGTATTTACACACAACCCCAATGAGAGAAAGTCACACGGTATGTGAGATCAAAATTATCACTGAAAATGGTCGTTTGTAAATCATCTCTGTCTTGTATTACATTGGAAACTACAGCAGCACATTTCTGATGTTATAGCTCATAAGTTTTATCCTTTGTTCAAAATAAATACTAATTTTAATTCTAATGCCTGCAACAAATTTTTAAAAGTTGGGACAGTAAAGCACACATGGTATCAGGCTGCCCTTCCTTTTTACGACACTTAAGACATTTAGACACCAAGTGATTATTCTTCCTGCAAACAAGTGTTAAGGTGTGCAGTAGTCCTGGGTCTTCGTTGACCCAATTTTTGTTTCAAAATGCACTTTTGTACCAAATAATGACTGCAGTCACCTGTCGCAATTACCCGTGTCAAGTCAAATCATTATTTCATTGATTTACCTCATTACTAGCTTTAAAATGCAACCATCTCAATTGTGCTGCAGGGCTGAGTGTCATGAATAGATGTATATTTACAAATAATTTGAAGTTGATCAAACAAAACAAGAAATATATTGTGTTCACACTGTCCGCAATGTAATACAGGTCACAGATGATTTACAAATCACTATTTTCAGTGATCATTTTTATTTTTACACACAGTCCAAGATTGCTCTGACTTGATGTTGTAAATATTAAATTTTTTAACCTGATTTACATATCATATTCACTATTTGTTCTAGATAATTATTTACTGTTTTTTAAATTGTAAGTGGGAAAAAAAAAATAATTCTGCCAAAGACTTCAAAAAGATCACATACATAAATAAAATTAAATAAGAAAATTGACACCAGCTGAGATAGTTAAACTTTCCAGCCAAAGTAAGTTATTCATCACATCCATCCATCCATTATCTTAACTGCTTATTCCTGGTGAGGGTCGCGGGGAAACCTGGAGCCCATCCCAGAGCAC